>ML996276.1:914-56744 GCA_010093805.1 Polyplosphaeria fusca | reverse complement strand
CTTTTTTTTTTTTTTTTTTTTTTTTTTTTTTTTTGCGCAGATTTGTCTTGGTTTTTATTTTGGGCGCGTGGGCACTGGGCAGCAGCAAAGGGGGGATCGAGGGATGGAGGGTGCGCGCGGGTGAGGCTCTCGGGGTGGGCGAGCCGCGGTGTTTTGATGTGGACTCGGTGGAGATGGAGGGTCGAGGGCCTGGAACTTTGGGGAGATTGGGTGGCGTTGGGGGGTGGGGTTTGGGGGAGGGACCACGTGCTGGGTTTGCCGAGGGGGGAGAGGGGAATGTTGGGATTATGAGACTGGATGGGGGAAGAGGAAGGAAGTTTGCGTTGGATGAAAAGGAATTATTTCGTGTTGCTGATGGCGTGGTGTAATGGAATATCTAGGCTGTTTACTTTGATGTGCACGTAGCACGGGAGCAAGCGTCCTGCCCACTATGATCTCAGCGTCCACGCTACCATGCCGAAGGATATAGCTGCATCGTGTCAGAGCCAAATAGAAGTAGCCGTCGCCGCAAAGGACGCTCGGTCCCGGCCGTTGGACACGTTTCTCTCGCTTCAATCGCAGTCCAAAGCTTGCATTCAGTCCTATCTTCATTTATTGCGCAAGACCGCTCATGGCGGGACACCCTTCGCTGGGCATCGGGAGCATATAGCAAGCACATTTCCGACATTCCGGTCGCCTTATATTATTCACCCCGCAGTAATTCGTTTAGCTCCCTCGACTCGTTGTGGTACAGCCTTTAGATCTTGCGGCTCCCAAGTCACAGCTTTGACGACGTAGGTCATGGTGTCTCCCGGCGGATGGTGAGCAAATGTCTGGCCGTCTCCGAACTTTGTTGGGCCATCTGGAAACATGTTAGTGCTGCTCAGATGGATGGAGAGACGCTGTATGCTTGACGCATAGCAGAAGTTCGCTCTTGCTGCGTCAAAGTAAGAGGGGCGGAGTGACATACCCCATTTCCACTCCTCTACATATCGCCATGGATCCTCCAGATTTCTGATATACATTCGTGTCTCCGATCTGTTTTTCCAGCCATAGGCCAGAGCGTGGTTGAAGACATCCTCAAGAAGCTGTTTCAGCTCACGCTCCCTTGACTCGATCATCTCGAACTCCATGACAACTTTTGTTACGGAAGACGGCAGCGTAATGGAGGCCATTTGATGCTTGTCCAGGTATAGCGGATTCTTCTTCTCCCAGAGAAACCAATCGGTATATCTCGTTGTAAAGATTATCGTGGAAGGTTGCGTGTAGTGATGGTTCAAGAAGTTGGAGATGTTGGTAGTAGTTAGACCTTGGAGAAAGATTCGCATGGTTTTCACGCTTAGCCATTGTCTGAACGACCATGGACGCGTCCGAAAGAGATGGCGACGCTTGTCGTTAGGATGCCCTAGTAACGGTCAGTACACTTAAACCATGGTCCGAATTCCGTGCACACAAACCCGGGGGTCTCCGTTCAAATTGAGCTAGGAAGAAGGCTACGGGGGCTTCAACCAAAGTCTGGAAGGGAAGCGGCCGTGTCTCCAACCACACGCGTTTGCACGTCTGTAGCAATGCCACATCGACCTTGCGATGACCACGGAACCCAGGTCGCCAGTAGTATGAATTTCTTGGCCATGGGCGGCTCGGATCCTCATACTCGGTCACAGCGAGCTTAAAGATCTCATTGCGTATCTCAGCCGGGATAGTGGAGAATAGCGGCGACTGCGACTGCGAGTGGTGGTTCTCGATTGCTTCTGCCTGGAGCCTATCGAGAGTTTCGGAACAATCCATGCTTGCACGAATGGTGACAGACTGCTGACATGTATTGATGAGAAGCGTTGATAGGGTGCGTGGTGGTGATGTTGACAGTTGAGGCACAGCTGCCTTGTTACGCAGGGCCCGCTTCACCCTAAGCGCCGTGACTACCGTGCTGCCAGCCGCGAAGATTTGTTTCCAAAGGCTAAAAAGCTTCCAGAGTCACAAAGGAGCCTCCAATGCTGCAGGTATGAACACGTAGATGCGGGTACTGATCACATGATCAAATGCCTACGACAGCCTAAACCCTTTTCGGCCTCCCATGCGACGGTGACCTTGCCGGCCGGCACACGTGTCTAACGGCCGGAGATGAAGACGGTGGGTCCGGCCAACAAGGCTGGGACAGAGCATCGCCTTCCCATACGTTGGGGGCGCAGAGCTTCGTAACGCAAGCCTTTTGACGATCGCCCACGATTGTGTGCTGTGCTCCGCCACGCTGCCATCCAGGGATGCGAATCCCCAGTGGCCATGCACATGTCCCCGGCCGTAACTTGTTCTGCCCGTCGTCGCGTCCTTTTCTCTGCGCCTGTCTGACCCCGACTCTAGCCACCCTGGCCATGCTCGAAGTAGCGCATCTTGCGGACGCTCGGTTTTACTGTCGCAGCCCTCGGACGACCGTTCGTTGCCGGTTCTGGAAGGGGTATGCTATTCTGAGCATGAAAGCTCATCCCCGTCGTCCACGTAACATGGCAACTGCCATATACCTATATAACTTGTGTGACGCAGTCTTTTGAACGCTATCCAAATCATTCAACCAACGCCCCGCACATCTCTCTACCATTACCCACCTTCGTCATTGTCCCAATTACTCCTCCGTGCCCATCATCCCACCTTCAACCGACTACCATGGCCGCGCGGGAATACTACGGGACCGATAAGACGTACATGATGTCTGGCGCCAACGGCGAACAAAACACCCAAACAAGCACATCAACACCCGTCCTCCTTTTCAAACGCCCTTCGAAACAGTCCCCGCGAAGGAGGATAGAGAACGTCGGCGAGATCACATACACCCCCGGCCTGAAAACATCGCCTCTCTACATGGCGAGGCCTCGATACTATATTAGCACCAGCACCTCAAAGAAATGACGACTGCGGTATTGAACGATTCACACGATATCTTGCGAGGCGTTTTGAGCCATCGGTAGCATAGCATGGGGCATAGCATTACGGGCATTGTGAATGGGGAGCGAGAGATCTTTTGTGTGATAGCGTAGCATTCTGTTGGATTTCTGATGATTAGCATGCACACGTATTTTGAGTTTGCAAAATCGTCAAATGCATTTTTACGATTCAAGTTCTCGTTTTCGCTTGTTTCTCAGGGCTTGACATTTCTCATCTTATCACAAAAGGACCTTATCTTACCATGAAAAGACCTCGGTTTACCACGGGCAATCCTCGACTGACATGGGCCATGTCACATTATCGTGACGCTAGATACGTTTAGGGTAGAATTAGGCAGATGTAGGTTTAGCGCGCTACGTAAGAACATATCCAAAACGCGTTTGCAAGACCAGGTCACCCAACTATGAAATTAGCGCGGTTGACCTGCTAAGCAACGTGTTGGCCCCACCTATACCTGCGCGTTAAAGCTCGGCCTAGCACGGCGAAAAAAACTAATAGAAAGAAGTACAGGTCAACCGCGCTAATTCCATGGTTGGGTGACCTGGTCGAAAAAACCCGACAGTGAGCAAGCAGTGCAGGTCAACCGCGCTAATTCTAGCGTGACTTGACCTGCAACCACGTAAAATATGACATGGCCCATGAGTGAGATGGCATGCATCCTAATCGCAAGTCATGTCAAGTTAGTGCAAGCCATGTCACTTTTCGATGAGAAAACTTCAGTTGACCATAGGGCTAGCCTGTTACCGCTTAGCGTAGTTCTTCACAGCCCGCCTTGGACAACGAGATCTTTTCACGATAAGCTAAGGTCTTTTCATGGTAATGTCAGGTATGGTCATGATATTTTAAGAGTCTACCTTGGTAAAATGACTCGTATCCGAATTGCGGGTCGTGTCAAGTCATGCAAGAACATGTGCCACCAAAGCAGTCGAGAAGAAAAATACGTTGAGCGAGCAAGAGGCTACATCGTGGGAAATACCATGTTGCTTGAGGCTAGATCGTGAGAAATACCATATTGCTTGAGGCTAGATCGTGAGAAATACCATATTGCTTGACGGCGAGACTGTAGTGACTGACGACATCCATCGCATGTCCTTCATTCAGCTCCAGCGGAGGCTTCTTCCCTCGACGACCTTCGCCCGTATCATCTCCGAGACATTGCAATTTGCAAATACTGGACACTCAAGCTGATAGAGCCCATGCCTGGTTCATAACAATGCTTGACTTTCGATGCAGCTCATCAGTTCTCTTGGTTATGTCTGCTATCGTGCCTGTAACGTCATGGAAGTTGCTCTCCAATTCTCTAGTCTTCTCTTCGAGGTCATGAATGCTCGCTAGGGGATCCAGAGTATGTTCCCCAAAAGAAGTAGAAGAACCTGTGTCTGGGCCAAGCCAAGGGGGTAAGTTACGGCTAGAACGCCTTCGCAGGCTATCATCTTACATTAATACAGGAGGTTCGACACATTCGATTATACTTACTGCTCAGGTACAGCATCTGAACTGCACTCCCTGCTTCTCTCATTCTTTCGATTGTGAATGTATCTTGAAGCCCTCCACAACGCAATATCGCCGAGCCAGTCTTCATCAGACGTCGTATGTCTCTTCTCGCGAGTCTTCTTGAGTCGCAGTCTTACACATTCGTGCGAGTATTCTTCCAGTAGATCATACGCTTTGAAGATGGCCCAACTAGCGAGCGAATCGTATCGATACGGAGTCTCGGTATCCCGGGGAGCTGTTGGCCTGAGGTTCCCTGGGTCCATTGATAGCTCCTTTAAAGCCATTTTTGCAGAACCCTACTTCCTGTGAGCACCGAACTGTGTGCTAGTGAGGAGTCTTACCAGAAGGTTGTGCCACATGTCCCTGGTCATGTCCACGGATTCTATCATCATCGTAATATTTGAATAGCTTATTCGCTTCTTTTCTACAAGCCCTTTAAAAGGACCGTTATGCCACAGCTTTGCCTTACCCGGCGGACATATGCAATCTGATAGCTCGCTTTCTTCCAGCATTGCTGGTCTATCAGTGCGTTGAATATCCCGTATGGATTTCGCTTTTGGCGTGATAGCGGCGTCTTGCGGCTCAAGGTGCTTCGGGCGTAGGATTGGAGTCTTGCTTGGACGCTGTTGCAACACTTCATCCAACCTGCACATGTCAATACACAATCATGACAGATATCCTTGTACTTACTCTTGGAGTAAAGCTTCATATGAAGCCTCATGATCAGAAAGGTCCACAATCTTGGAGGGTGGAGGGTGGGCAAGTGTTAGGACGGCATCAATCGGAAGTAACACAGCACCGCCTACAAATCTGTCCGTATCATCCCTAACCAAGCAAATAGGATTGTTGATCCATTCACTGTTCTTTTCATCAATTTGAGGGAGGACTACCTGTACACACACGAGTTTCGGACATCCCAACCATCCCAAATAATGGACTTCGGTCGCTTGGTCAACAGCGAAAATCGAGTCTTTTTCAATGACGCTCATCTGGCATTGTACGAGTGAGTCCGCATATTTTAGAAGGTGATTTGGTACACAGATTCTCGAATTACGGTATGGGTATTCTGTGCAGGTGACTGGCGCGACAGCCCGGCGGGACACAGCAGAATTTGGTGGGCTTGCGAAAGGTTGAACTTGCTTTGGCGTATCAAGTTCCACTACACAAGCGTGAGCAAGATGTCAAGTGGAAGTATTCGTCTAGTCTTACTATACGCATCGTTCTGGTGGTGTGTCTGGGTTATTTCAGCAGTGCTGCATCGACTGCTCTTGGTTTTTCCCTCGTCGTATTCCATTATCTTCTCATGATATCTCCAGCTAAATTATATTGTTAGCTAAATTCGAGCTGTGGTGATCCACCTACAGTCATGACCGAGAGCGTTGACCGGGAGCTGTAGAGAACTTCGGAGGGGACGAGTGCGGTGCAGGTTGCTGTGTACGGACATCTGAGATGGAGGTCGCTCGCTTACGGGACATCGGCCTATTGGCAGCATTATGCACGCCGAAATTGGAAGTTCGTAGCGGACCTGCGAACTTTTCCATGCACTCAGCCAGTCTTCGTCAAAGTCAGGCAGTCACGACATCACAGCTGATTCTGTGGGCTCCTTGCGCACATACGCCCTCGGCCTCCACATGTGTTCCGCATTGCATTCGTATACAGATGTTTGCCAGTCCGTTGTGCTTTTCCTATTGGTAATTATTGCGAACGCAAAAGACTACACCAACATGTGCTTTTCGCATAAACACCGCTAGCTGCGAACGCACCGCAAACAAGGAAAATTAGGGCTAAACAGGGCCATGCCGACCGACAGTTTGTTGTCAGAACTAGCATTTATTCAAATAGACGCAGCTTCTCCACAGGGTGTGCCATCCGGAAGTTGTGCTACCAGGAGTAAGTTCAGTGGTTTTTAGCGTGGCCCGTCTTGCGGCTTCCCCACGAAGTCTGTGCACGATTTTATACTTCAGTACGAGACATATGACACAAGACATTTCTTACTTTTAGCTAGGACTAGGGCTCCAGTGGAAGGTGATGGATAGATTTGTAGCAGGAGTTGGAGTCATTATTCAGAGATCCGTTTTGTGATGTTTGATTTTATCCAATGAACCCTCGACGCCCCAAAAAACGATGCGGCGACGTTGAATCACGCAAGACCGGTCTCTGACAAGGGTGTTGAAACCCTGAAACTACTATGCTAGTAGTCTCGTCTCATTATTGATGAGCACAGAGTATGTTCTATGCTAGATGGCGGGCGTAGATGGAGGTGGTGGTGGAGGTGGAGGTGGAGTACTTGAGGACGGAGAAATACTATCAACCTTGTGAGTCAGATTATATACTGGGGTTGCGAGACTTGCCATTCATAATCAGTCGCCCTGTTACTTGGTAGGGCAGCTTCTCTGTATCTAACCCACTCGTTCATCTTAAGCCCAGCTTTGAAGTGTGCTCCGATGTGGGCGAAACGTTCGTCCCATCCCTCATTACGCCGCTTGCGCAATTCAACGATATCATGGCAGAATTCGCACCAAAATGCGCCAGTCCAGTTCGCCCCAATGCGTCTAGTATCAATCTCGTCCGTTGACATTGCGTGTCTCGCGTTCGAGAATGTTGTTCGAGCATTTGTCGGGTACGGAATGCAGGAGGAGAATCCTCGTCACACAGGAGGCATATCCAACACTCGGTTTGGAAATGCTTCCCGCTCTCATGTCGTTTCCAGTCTGGTTCAGAATTGAAAGGTGGTCGCTTCGTGCATAACGTGCACGCGTACTCAATATCCCTGGTAGAGACGTCAGCGGGGATTCTCGACGACCAGTGGATCTCGTTGGTGACTGACTTCTCAGACTCTCCCTCAGAAATTACTAGATCTAGTTCTATACAAATTCGGGTAACGGTGGGTGTCGAATCCAGAGATATGCAGTCCTTTACCCGCGTCATGTTGTGAAGAGATAAGATGCCAAGGTAAAGGGTTGGGTTTGAATGGGAGTTACGGATGTGGGCGAAATGTGTCGGCTTTATGGCGTTCTGGTAAGCAAACGTGTTCGTCGTGCGTAGAGAGATATGGAGAGCGATAGGTGTTATGGGGAGACGGGGCACTGTGGCTCTGAAGTGAAAAGGCGCAGCCCTTGTATAACTGCTGCAGGTTTTGTGATGCAGCACAAATTATGATTACAAGGAGCAATACATCAGGTGTTACCAAGCGCCTTTTACAGATCCAATACATGTCGCCATACATGTACCTGCTCCTTGCAACTCAGTATCAACCGTGATTACATCATGTTTGGTACAATACCCTGTCAAAATCTTCAGTGTTCCGGCAGGGAGAGGGCGGTCAGGCTCCACAGTGTTACAGGTAGGGGCGGTCAACTCAGTCGTGGAAGACTTGGAGAAGGGTGGCGGAGGAACAAGAGTCGTTGGAGGGATAATACTGGCCAATCTGTGCAAGAGCTGGAGATGGGTACCAGAGCGCTGGAAACAAGGTGGCAGATGGATGCAGATGGCAGCCAGCGAAAGAATCGAGGACGAAGGGCGTCAGCGTCTTTGGGAGCCATAGATATAATTGGCAAAAATACGGGGACCCGACCAGTGCGGGCTAGGCGGAAGGCGCGCTACGGTACCGATAATACTAGCGTCGCCACATGGCTAGGAAGGACGACGCAGTGCCAAGGGTTTAATGTCTATCGATGGACTCAAACCCTTGTCTGCCCTCGCAGCCATTCCTGGCCTCGCTCACCCGCTTCCCTCGATGTTGTGTGTCGAGGAGAAGGTGAAGGACGCGTTGGCTTCCCTCTCACCGGCGCAAGCAGCGCGATCTGAAGTAAGCTTTAGCTATCTGAGATTCGGAAACACCCGCTAACTATCACATTGGCTTTGCAAGCCTGTTTCCAGGACTTCGAACGAGGAACACTGGGCGACTGCCGCCAACTACTACCAGTCACCTACAGAGTCTCGTCGAGGACTTCGGATCCGCGCAAAGCAAGCACCCGGGCTCTGCAAAAGGATACCGTACCCGGTTCCGCCTTATACTTTGCGAAGAGAGGGCTGCAGCCTTCACGAGACTTGCTTGCCATCGCGGACGACCTTAGCAACGCTAAGAATCTTCCCGCTGCAGTTTACGAGACCTTATGGGACTCCACTGACTCTTCCTACGGCACAGAATCCTTCCAAGGGCTTCGCCGCTTGGTCCAGGATTGCGAGACGGCTGAACGAATCCAACCCGTGTTCGACGATATAGCGAGGCTCGAAGACATCATAGCGAAATCTACTTGCACCCTCCGACTCAATCTCCTCATACTCTCGCATGCTGTAGAATGGACTGCGCCCAAGCTTTCAAAAGAGGAGCTTGCCCCAGGAGTGGGCCGTAAGACGGTAGCCATAGAAAAGATAGTGGCACACTGTGATGGGTTCGAGCCGGCACGGATCAGGAGGTTGGTCAAGAGGCATAGGAATTATCTTTAAGTGGCGAAAAATGGCGGGGTAGGTTCTCTCTTAGAGATGGGAAGCTTTCCAACCATGTAAGATAATGACCATCTTGAAATATGACAGTAGATGACAGTTGCAGTTGGGAGAGACTTAGCAAGCATGCAGTCGACTTAGTCTGTCAATACCGTGCGGAATGCCTTGCCCAGGTCGAAGAACGGTCGAGATCGCTTGACGCCGTTGCTGCAAAGAATGTAATGGTCGGGGCCTTTGGAAGGTTAGAACTACGTAACGGAAAGAATAAAAAATGTACTTACAGCACGAAGGACTAGGTGTGCGTCTATTAGGTGGAAACAATGTGGCGATAATATCTTGAGCAGAGCCAACTTCTAAGAATATTAGACTGTCTTCAAATCCACCCCAAGGTACATCTATCCTAACAACTTCAGTTCCTGTTGAGGATTTCCGCATTTCCCAAGCCCGAAGAGGGCTATCATCATGAATTGGAGAAGGCGAGGAGGAAAATAGGTCGAGAGTACGGACAGTCGCATTGTGGCACACTTATAAATATGATACTGGCCTCGACTCCTCTCAGTCGGTCGGGAACGAGATGTTGCATGGCTATCTGACGGTTTAGCTTTGCCAAAACTGGGCGCGAGATTGCAGCACACCTTTCAATCGGGTTGGTATGAGACTTTCAAGTTTTCCAATTAGGGTAATCCCTTGCTTCTTTTCAAGTGTGCCTAGCAGAGACGGACGACTTGTTGCATTCATGCTGGCGATTTGGGCCTGCCCTAGACCAATGGCGCACAGCACGACGAAGGCGGGCCCACATTTGCGCAGAAATTCGAAGAGAAATATTTGATGTCTCTTGCGCTTCGTGCCTACAGGCACCTCGTCCAGTATATCTTTAGCGTCGTTGACCCGTGTTTTAATATTACGTCCATTCATGGGTCGAGAGAGCGTGCTCTCCAATCTTTCCCATGCTTCTGTAGCAGAAAGGGGGAGTTGTCGTTGCCTCTGCATTGTCTGACGTCTATTATCTCCTGCTAGCTTCCCTGCTCATTGTCGGCTATTGTGCTTGTCGATCGTTAGGTCGGCTCCGGTCGTCTCGCGTCTATCAAGAAGTTGGTCGCGTTTGTGAAGATACGAAGGAAGGTAGACCGATCTGGAGTCTTGGACCGAAGTTAGCGCATATAAGAGGAGGGCAATATGTACTCAGGCCGTGCTAGTAGATAGGATAGAGTAGGAGAACATGCGAAACTTTGGAGGACAGCGGCACCACCTGTTTCGCCAAGCCTTGCGCTAGATAATCCATTATCAGCCCTCTCCGCTTCGCCTCTTCCTATCACGTGCATAGTGCTCGTTAAGCAAGATCGCCGGCTCAACTGACCATATGCGAGGTCCTTCAGCATCTTCTCGTTCTCTGAAGGCAGCGAGTGAACCTCTTCGAAAAATTACACATGTCTAAACTGCGGCTTGGGTAATGAGCTACATCAATAGCACACAGGAACGATTAGCAGCTGTGAGTATCATACAGATCATGTTTATTGTTTTCATATCACCTTACCACGGAACATTTTTAAAACACGTTTTCAACATGTTCCATAAGTTAAAAGCTGTACCGGTATTAGGCTAGCGCCATGGTCAACCGAGGTATTCTTATGATAAATTGACATGCCCGCCCCAAGCGCTATAAAGATAGCCTTGTGGTAAACCGATATCTTTAGATTGCAGTAAATAAAGTTCTTCTTATAGCAAAGTCAGGCCTTCTCATGATAAGATAACTCGTACCCGGATGTCAAACCTCCTGCAAACGCAATGCCCCAGCAGCATCACGGCCCTCGATGCCAACCACGCGACTCCCACGCGCCCAAAACAAATATCAGTATATTCACATCCTTCTGCACGTGGATGTTATCGAATGGTGCAGCACCTAACAGACGGCAATGGATATGTATGCCTTTTTGGGTCGACGGTTTCGGTGGAGTGACAGACGGCTATTTCTAGGTAGTATTAGGTGGGTTTACTAGGTAGACTCCGGCTGGAAAATTGTGAGTAGTCTGCACGAGCAGGAAGTTGTTGTAAGTCTCGTTTACGGCGATGCGGTATTTGTCGGGGAACGTCTAGCGCAAGTCAACAATCTATACAGCGTAAATAGGGTAAATTTCAAACCTCAGCGCTGTAATAAAGGTGGACGTTGGCCCGACACTTGCAGTGCAAGCCGAGGCAGTCCGTACGTCTCGCTTATCAGGAGGAGTAAACGCACATGGATTGTCTGGGTGAGCAGGATCTCCACGGGCGAGATTATATACAACGTCAAGGTTGGTGATCGGGGGCCAGTGGGGTGGAGGATTGGCGTATGCTGCAGGCGGCACCCGAGTCCAAGCGTGTGCGACCATGTATTGTTTCACATCCTCTTCCGGTGTGGGAATATCCGAATGGTGGAAAAAGCTCAGCTCTGGAACTGCCATCAAGTATGCTCCGAGTCCTGACTAGAGAACGTTTAGCAGCTGTGAGTGTCATACCGGATCAGAAACTTACAACAATGGCTGCCGCCTGGCTCGTTCCTGAATTAGCAACAGGATCATCCAGTTCTCGATTACCAAGGCTAGGTACTCTGATCTCCTCGCCCGGCGCAAAGACGGTCATCGAGCCAGCCTGTCCAGGTTGGTGTGGTGCTGTGCCCTCCCGCAGGGTACCGTCTTTTTTCACGGCGCCAACCGTCACGATCCGGTTCGTTCCCGTGCCATAGTTCTGGGGTGTCTTTTGGTGGAGTGCTACACCGTCGTCGTTGCCCGCAGCCATGACCACTGTGACCCTAGCTAGCTCACTCCAAGCCAGAAAGTCTCCAAAAATCGCATTGATAGTAGGCCCGTTGAGAGTATTGAGCTCCACACCTGATCGAAGTGTCAGTCAGCTACCTTTCGCATACGAGGAAATCAAGTCACTCACCCCAAGACAAGTTGAGGATCGATTTGGCAGATGGGTCATTTCGGAGCCTGCTCATAATGTGCCGCCGCACCTCGTCCAATGCAACGCTTACGGCTCTGGGCTGGTATCCGTAATTTCTCCATGTGGTTCCATCCGTGGAATACTGATTCTTACCTTTGACGAGATGTAAGTGCGCATTTGGTGCAATACCAAGTGTCTTTCCCGCTGCGATTGTAGCCATCATTGTCCCATGATAGCCACCTTCCGAGGTCATGGCGGCAACTTGCAGATTCGCGAAGCGGGCGGGATTCATATTTCGCGTCGATGCAATCCAGGCAGCGGATCCGCCTGGAAATGCATCGTCATTGCTGACAAAATAGGAGCTAATTATTCGACCACTGGCGGGAGGTATGATATCCTAAATCCGTTAACGTGTCGCAGTGTGGAGTCGTGACTTTCAGCTTACTGGATTGAGATCGAATCCATCATCAATGATATATATGACCACATCTCGACCGCGCGAATCGTCCTCTAGGTAGGGAGGATCTTCTGAAGGCGGCGAAGGCGGCGTCTTGGGCGGCGATGACAACATCTTCTTCCAATACGGGGCTTGATTTTGAGGCCACGTTAGAGTTCTTTCTTGTAGTTTGATGTCTTCCGTTAATTGAGCTCGTCCAAATGGTAGATTTATGCCCAAGCGAGCACCGGATTCATTTGGGGAATCCAGATCCGCTGGATCAAAGAGTTCAGGGAAGATTCTTTGTATGAAGGGATACTTGTTCGGGAGATTTGCAGCGAAGGAAGCATTCAGTTTAGTCGCATAGTGCTGATGAGGCACATTTGACATGTCGTACTGGTATGCTGTACCTGCACCACCATCCAGATCCTCGATGAAACGTTTGAATGTATCTGAACTCGTACCATCTTTAGTGGTGATGAAATATGGCGTGGGACCCTCAGTTTCAGTAGAAGTCGTGCTAGAGCTAGTTGTTGTCGTCTGGGTTGGACTCTGTGTTGTAGTCTGAAGACTTTGCGACACAGATAATATCTGCGAGCCTTCCACAGGGGCTATTGCCGTACTTGCACTACTGGAAGTAGAGGTTGATGACACGAGTACGGTCGAGTCCGATTGTGGCTGGGTCGTGGGGCTAGTATAGCTTTCGCTCTGAGCTGAAGAAATGGTTATCGTTTGTGATGTGATAATGATCCAAGGGAAATCAGAGTATCGCCTCATCGCTTCTTCGGCCACCGCCAGGCCTCCCGCGACAGCAGCATACTTGAGTATGTTGTCTCTAACATGTTGCTGAGCGTCGCCCTTTAGCCCGTTGAAGCCTTTAATCACATTTCCCATAGACTTGAGCCAGTCGAACGACTCTCGTCCCAAGTTCTGAGCTCTGAAGACACGTCTGCGTCCATCCTCAGTTAGTTCTTCAAGCTCGAAAGACTCCTGTATGCCATTGATTGAGTCGACGAAGCCTCCGATTTCAGAGACAGCCGAGGCAATTGACTCGGCCAGTCCACTGGTGAGGGTAGTTGCACCACTCGATGCCCATTCAAATGCACTCGATCGGACATTGGCCATGCGAGCGGCTGCCGATCCAGCAGCGCTGGCAATGCCCTCGAGCGCGTGAAAGAGCCCACTGCTGTCACCGTCGCCTCCACCACTGTGTTCTGGTTTCTTGGAGGTACCGGGGCGTGCAGTTATAGTTTGACCAGCAATCGAGATGTCGCGTGGAGATGATATATCGCTAGGAAGATCGACAGTCTGGCCGCGGATGGTTACTTGTCCTGAGGCAAGCTGAGCAAGCGTTCCGTCGGGAAGTATGATCTCAATGGGGGGCTGATCAGGCGATGGTAGATGATAGCTCTCGCCATCAATGAGCAGACCGAATATGAAAGTAGTAGGCACCTGAGTGATAGTTGGCATATAGCTAGTGGTCGGTGTTGAAGACATCTTCTGCTCAGATGTCAAAATATCCGATGTCGCTGAAGGACCACTATCGGTAGTCTGTGGGTCAGACGAAGTCCTTGGATCAGACATGGTTGAGGTAGGTGCGGTAACTGTATCGATGCGTGTTGACTCGTCTAATGTTGTTACGGTTGTAGTAGGGGCGGCAGTGTCACCGATCGTCGAAGATGCGCTGACTGTGCTGTTCCAAGATCCCCTTGATGCTGTACCAGTAGGAGTCCAGCTGATTTCAGTCGGAGTTTCCGAACTTGAGGGCAAGACTAAGCTTGTCTGCTGAAGGGTACCGTTTTCCGAAGCTGAAGAAGTCGTGAAAATGGTAGGATAGGTCGTGGAGAATGATGAGGAAGAGTTGGATTGAATATCTGAAAAGGATGAGCTCGCTAGGTCCAGGAGGCTGCTTGAAGATCTTCCTTCAAGTGAAGACGCCTGCTCCTGAGGGTCTCTGCGACCTGCTTGCAATGTCAGCCATGTGTGGTTGTTTCGAAAGAAGTCGATCATCCAACCTAGTTTCAAGTCGTTGGAGGGTAGAGTGGCCCACACACTCGATACACCCCAAACAAGGACAAGAGGGACACACTGGCGCATGGTCAGGGTTGGAACAATATAATACTATATGCAACGGGTGCAATATCTTCAAGTCCAGGGAAGGGATGGAGGGATAGAGGAGATGGAAAGCTCACCTATCCAAATGCTTTATAGATAATGCACCAACTGCATTGCCTCTTCCAAAATGTGCCTTTCTCATGAACTAAAGTCTGAGTCTGGCTGTGTAGCTAGGTTCCTGGACCGGAGTGGCTCGTTGTCTTACGGAATAGTCTGAGCGCGGCTAGATAGAAGCTAATCTAACGAAAGCAACTGTTGGTATTCCAGAGAAAGAAGCTTCCTAATTCCCCGGCGAATAGCTGCCTTTGCCTCAGCGCGGGGCAAAGGGTGCTATAACAGACAGGTCGCCTGAGACAGTGCCGCCAACATGAGGAGTGACGAGTTATGTCTCCTGCAACGGGCCACGATTTATAGACGATTCCGTACGTTGAAGTGGTAATGCTGGTGACAAGCATCAAAATTCTAGTTGTCTTCCGGTAGTCTTCCGGTGCAATGGCGCAGTGCGTGGAATGAGCTCTGATCATCCGTTCCAATAGGCTCTCTGCTATGGAACTAATTCTGCGTGGTTAGTGCTAAATATGAGGCTTTGAAGGCCAGCTGTGAAGGCGGTGCCTCAGCTTCGAGGAAGGAGCAAGGAAGACCCATCTCGAGACACCTTAGAGGATCGGCAAATGCGAACCCCGAATCCTAACGAAGGAACAGAATCAGCAGTATCACTAAAGTGGCTAATAGACATATCGTACGGGAAACTGGTTGGTCCTGGTCCCTCAACGAAATCGTGGTGCGGCTTCTAGTGTGGCGGAGAGCTGCATGTGAAAAAGGAAAGAGCCTCAGCCGCACGCCGATGAGAATGTTCCCATTCACGGACCGAAGAGCGAACCGAACGAGTGGGCCGAGATGGAGAGCAATCAAATTGGTAATAAAGATGGTAGTGTTGCTATTTGTGCAGGGGCTGGGTTGCATCATGTTTGTCGTCGCAACGCCCGACCGCCCTGCTTACCACCTACCACATGCGCCCGTCTGCCATTTCCTCCAACGCTCCCCCTTCAAGTCCATCGCTACGATCGCAGTCGATTTTCTGGTCGCTTTCCGCACGTCAACAACGCCCACAGTGTATCTGTCGAGTTCCCGATCCGTCCTAGGAAGCGATGGAATGCCCGACCGCGCCTGTCCTCAACTGCCCACTACCACCACCACAACATCAACACAAGGATCCTGTCTCTATACCCTACATTTTGCACAATTGCTGGCTGCCTTGAAAATATGGGATTACTCTCCCAGTGCAGACTCATGGACGAAGCGAGTCGGTCGCCAGGTGTCCACCCACCTCGAATGAAAGGTGAGAGCAACGAATGTTACTGGTATTCTGTAACTACAGTATATCGAGGTCTTCTCATGGTAAACCGAGGTCTTCCATAGTCATCCGAGCTTTCTTATGGCAAACTGAGGTCTTCATGGTTTCATGGTCAGCCGAACTTATTTCATGGTCGGCCGAGCCTTTTCCATGGTCAGTCGAGCTTTTTCCTTGGTCAGCCGAGCCTCATGGCCATCCAAGCTTCTTCATGGTCAACCGAGGTTTTTCATGGTCAATTGAGCTTCTTCATGGTAAACTAAAGTCGTTCATGGGTAACGAAGCTTCTTTGTAGTAAATTGAAGTCTTTTATAGTTAGCTGAAGTCTGTCACTGTCAATCGAGCTTCTTCATGGTAGCCGAGCTTCATGGTAAGATGGCTTGGACTCAAGTTCAATCCAGTCCAATCTCATCCGCGCACCACCTGCTTCCCGCGATCCCGTTCCCCATCCGCTTGCATCCCCAGCCCCACATCCCCAAGTACCCGTCACACATCGTCTGGGCAAAAGGAAGCACCCCTGCCCCCGGATCTGCACCCCACGATAATTTAATTATCCTCAAACGTCCGTTCTCTCGCCCACATCATCCAAGCAATCCAACCCCTAGCCTCGACATCTTTTAAATTGTGCGATCTCGCTATCGCCGCAGTATATTATCGGCGTATGACGGCGTTTGGAAATTTTTCCAGATTGACGGGCAGGTTATCAAGGCCTTCTTAAAGGATGGCTACGGCCAATTGCGCGATGGGACTTATCAAGTGCGGGTGAATATTTTTAAATCATCATGTTGCTCAAACGGCCGATTGAGTTGTTCGTTTTCCATTTGCTCTGCCTGAGCAACGCCGTCGCGCTTGCCAGCCCGATCATCGAACAGCGTCAGGATGCAGACTATCACTGGGTCAACACGTGGACGTCGATGCCGCAGCTCGTCGAGTCGTCGAATATGCCGCCCTCGCAATATGTATGTCGAACTGCCATTTTGAGGTCGAATTGGGCTTTTCATAATCGATTTTTGGGGGACACAGCACCTCACATATTTTTTCGTCCTCTAGGGATCCACGAGTTTCCAATCCATATCCACGAGAGTCTTTCTTCTTATACTCATTCTGTCACTAATTCACCACCCCCTAGTCCTCCCCTAATGTCCTCAAAAACGCCACTCTCCGCCAAACCTTCCACCTCTCCCTCGGCGCCTCCTCCCTCAAACTCACAATCTCAAACACCTTCGGCGGCTCCGACCTCCCCATAACCTCCGCCTCTCTCTCGCTCCCCGCCTCCGGCGCCGCCGGCACCCCCAACATCCAGCCGTCGCCCCTCGCTGCCGTGACCGTGGACGGCAAAGCTTCCTTCGTTGTCCCCAAGGGCCAAGTCGTGACGTCAGATGAGATACACTTTGAAGTGAAACCGCAGAGCGTCCTCACCGTGTCTTTGTACAGCAGCGCGGGCCAGACAGGGAGTAGCATAACCGGGCACCCGGGCAGCCGTACGACGTCGTATTTCGCGCAGGGAAACCAGGTCAATAGCACAACGCTTACCTCGCCGGCGAAATCAGTGCATTGGTACTTTGTGTCGGGTGTGCAGGCATATGTGCCGCGCAGTGCGGCGGGCGCGCTGATGGTGCTGGGGGATAGCATCACCGACGGACGGGGCAGCGACGACGACAAGAACAATCGGTGGCCGGACCTGGTGCTTGCGCGGCTACAGCGCGGGAACAATACAGCGGGGGTAGCAGTGTGCAATCAGGCTGCAGGCGGAAACAGGGTGTTGAGGAGCGGGCTAGGCCCGCCTTTACTGCAGAGGTACACTCGCGATGCGATTGACCAGCCTGGGGTCAAGTGGGTTATGATTTTCGAGGGCGTCAACGACATTGGCGGCGAAGCCACTTCGCAGTCGACTCAGACCCAAATCGGCGACCAGTTGATCGCGGCATATCAGAAGATCATTGCGGATGCGAAGAAGGCGGGCTACAGCACCATCGGCGCGACCATCACGCCCTTTTGCGCGCCTTCGCCGAGTCAGCAGGCGTATTCGGACAAGAATCGCGAGGCGACGCGGCAGCGAGTCAACAAGTGGATTCTCACGAGCGGCGCATTTGATCACGTGGTGGATTTCAGTGCCATGGTCGAGAGCAAGACGAGTGCTGGACAATTAGATTCCCGCTATAATGGGGGTGACTATCTGCATCCGAATGTGGCTGGGTATCAAGCCATGGCGGATGGGTTTCCGATTGATATCTTCAAGGCTTGAACGAGCGCCCACGACCACTGCAAGTTCCAGACTTCCCAGGAAGTATTCGTCGGGTATAATTAGGGAAGTGGAAGTAAAAAAAAGCCTTGTTTGCATGCATTCTTCGTTCAGTCCATCAGCCTAGTTGAATGCCCATGTTCCTGATCACAGCATGAGTGAACCAGATCCAGATCCATGCCACTGCCAATTTCAAGACTTGGATATTGTGATGCGCGCGGGAGGCCTCAGACGAGAATTGCTCGGTTACCTCCTCCTGGGCGGCGACCGGGACGGACTCGAGGAATAGCGCTTACGCCTGGGAGCCGGGGACGGAGAGCGCGAGGGGCTGGATGAGTATCGTTTACGTCCTGATTGGGGTGCGCGCGAAGGAGACCGCGAAGACCGCGAGGCTGGGCTAGACGAATACTTCCTTCGCCTAGGTGCGGGTGATCTTGAGCGCGAGTCAGAAGGGTGTCTGACAGGGGAACGACTCTTTGTATACGACCTGCCCCGGGACACAGAGCGAGCATTGCGATCGCGACGGACAGGAGCTCTAGATCGAGATCGGTCGCTAGAATAAGACCGTGAGTCTCGACCTCGTAATATAGGGCTCCTTGAGCGGGATCGCGAGCCTGATGCGTACCGTCGGCGAGAAGGGCTCCTAGAGTAGGATCGACCGCGGGAAGACGATCGTGAGTCCCGACGACGACGATGAACTGGGCTCCTTGAACGAGAACTGCTGCTGGTTGTGAGCGTGAGTCGCGACCTTGGAGGGGGTGGAGCTCGAGAGCTTACCGTGAAGAATAGGAAGAGTACGACGAGACACTGTCAGCGTCTGCGTCGCTCTCTTGCTTTGCCTGTAGCAAAGCAGCATTTCTCTGCAGCGCGGTTCTCATGCCCTCTGTCAGCTCACCCATTCCGATCGCTGTGAAGAAGTTAATCGAGAAGCGAGTGTCGGCTGGCTTCTCGGGCTCGGTCGGGAATATGCCTGCTACGTCTTCCGCAAGCGTCGGGTCGGTCATACGCTCTACCATTTTCTGTTTGCCGAGGATTGCCAATAGCTCTTCGAACATGACTTTGACGAAGATGCGTGAGCTGGAGGTGGTATCCTCTTCGTTTAGTTTAATGCAATGCAAGACATACCAGCCAATGGCATCAGTTGCGAGCAAGTAGGCAAACAGAGTAGAAACGATACGAATCCGGTTGGTCTCTAGGCGATGGCAAGTCTCGTAGTATCGAATGAAATCGTCCTGAAACAAGTCGGTCCACGTGCGGTTTAGCTTGCACAAGCGTTCGGCGATTTGGCCATAGAACTTCTCGTATGTTCGCTCTTGGCTGGCGCACTGTATGATCATGTCCGTGAGCTCTTTCTCCAGCTCTGGAGGTATTGTGATTCGCAAGAGCTTATGAACGGCCTCTTCGAACCCGCCGGAGCTCTTCAGGGTCAAGTAGATTGTTCGTCGCAGGCTGACCAGGTCGGCATTTGTCTGGTCCTTGACCTCCATAGCCTTTTCCTCTTCATCCTCTTCGTCTTCGTCTGACTCTTCATCGTCTTCATCTTCATCGCTTCCTTCCTCTTCGCCGAGAATCTCGGCCTTTAATTTCCTATACTCGTCTTCATGCTCCTCGTACTGGGGATCGAATTTGAAAATATTGAGCATATCCTCAGTCTTGGCATCGCCATCCAGACTGTGCCGGTGGGTGATCTGATCCTCCTCTTCGACCAGATCCAGCTCTTCCTTGACGGCTAGGTAGTCCTTGTATTTGTCTTTGCGCACTTGGAACAGGACCTCGATCATGTACTGGGTGCGCTTGTCGATATCGGCTTCATGCAAGATGTTCCTGAATTGATCGAAAATAGCATTCGTTATGGGAGAGTTCATCTCTTCCATGAATTGGCCGGCTTCCTTCATGATCCCAACCGCAATCTCGACGCTGTCGTCGGTTGGCTTGTTAAGTAACAAGAGGAGGATCTCTGCAACCAGCACCTCGGTGACGACCTGGTGATTCACCAGATGCGCGAGAAAAGTCGAGCTGGCCACGGCCACGGCCTTGTCGTTTCGTTTGAAGGCCTTGCGGAACTGCACGATGAGCCGCCGGACCAGCAAATCGCCGACTATAGGAAGCTTCGTATTGACGATTGCTATCATGGCGGCGAGGATGTTGGTGAAGGTAATGCTGGTTGCCTGCGCCTTCATGATTGAGCGGCAGAAAGGACCTCGTGCCCTAACGATGTTCTCGGAGAAGATTTCAGGGACTATCATCTTGATGTTTCCAACGTTGCATTTGTTGATTAGACCCTGAATGCTCTTCTTGGTCGCTTCCCATGCCATGCGTTGAAACTCGGGTGTGCTCTTGTCCGTGATGCCCGCCTGCATAGCTCTCAGCTTGGCCGGGGGGATGTAAGCTCCACCCGCCCTCGTCTTGGAATCGTCGATGGCGAGTTTTCTGGTGGCGCTGAAGGCATTCTGAAAAAGCTTTAGCCGAGCGTCGCCCTCCGGTAGTGCATTGTCGGTTGGACGTGCTCCATTCTCTTTTTCTCGCTGGGGCAGATGGTCGCGACGACGATGACGGTCGCCATCTCGCTCTCGATCTCGAGGTCGCTCGGGCGCGCGATCTTCCTCGTCATCGTGGCGCGAGCGTTTCGATGGGCCAGGTTCGTACGGTGAGCGGTCGCGTTTTCGGGGTGGCTCTGGGAGCTCAGGCTCCGGAGAGGGGATGCGGACGGCAGATGCGACCTCCATCATCATGCACGACTAGGCTACTCGAGATGTCGCGCGGCACGACAGAGGGCAGCAAGAGAACCGCCGGGTGGTGTTGGTGTTGGTGTTGTGGCAGTGTTGTATCTCCAGGCAGCTCGCGCATCAAGAAATAACTTTGGCTTCACGTCACGGGCGCGCGGGCGGCGAAACTTTATTCCCCGCACGGGCCTCATCTTGGCGCCAGCCTGGCCTGGAACTTTCACTCGCACTTCGCAACCACGGCCGCTCGTTCACCCAAAACCAAGTCAAGATGGTAGGAAGTCTATGTGAGAAGTAATTGCTATATCAGCTAATATAGTTACAGCTCGACCGCCTCGTGGGCCTCAGCATGCTGATCGCAGCATCAGCCATCTTTCTATACTACACCGTCTGGACTCTGTTTATGGTACGATGCCCTGTTTTGCTGCATGCAATTGCGCATACACACTGTCAACACCGAATCAATGGCTAACATGCTTCAGCCCTTTGTCGACGACGACCATCCGCTCCACTCGCTCTTTCCACCGCGTGTCTGGGCCATCCGCATCCCAGTCATTCTCATTATCCTCTTCACCACCGTCGTCGGTAGTTTCCTGTCCGTCGTCATGATACGCAGCAACCGCAAGAAGGCGCTCAAGGCCAAGCAGAAAAAGGCGAGCTAAAGGGAATACGTTGCATTTGCATCTCAAAGGGGTCGCTCTGGTCCTGTGTTTTTTTGGCGTCTTGAAGGCTCGGGGCCTCATATAATCACAAAACTTGTCTTCAAATTACAATATGATGCAGGCAACATCATGCTGCAATGAATTTTCTCTACGCTTACGCTGGCCGAACGGACATTTTATTCATGGCTGGTATCTGAGTCATGCCTTGGAAATTATCGTCATTCTGATTCGGAGCCATGATCGTTGACCCGTGATTCGTCGAATCCGCAGGTCGTTCGCGAATGCAATCCCCTGCTCTAATCCAATGTACAAGAACCCGCCAGATTGTTTGATACCCAATCGAGTTGGACTGGTCGAGGGAGGCAGTGCGTTCATTACATAATCTACGAATCGTTAGAGTGCATCGTGGAAATCTCAATCGGAACCGTACAGTGCAATCTTCCTCATTGACCACTAGTGTTTCATTGCCTTCGTCGTTCTCGTCCCCGCCCTCATTGTCATCGTCAGCGCGTCGAGCGCGAATATGTTGAGCTAGATGGGCGAAAATCGCTCGCTGTAAAAGTCAGACTTCATTCAGGCAGCTTTGTCTTCGGTAACCAGCGGCAGCCTCCTCTTTGAATGTTTTCGAACTCAGAACTACATGGAGAAGCAGGTTGCTCGATAAAATCGACAAAAGAAATGGTGGTGAGGGCACGAAACGGACTCAAAGAGATGTGTACTCATCGCCGGGGTTACTTGCCGTGAAGAACGCATCCTCCCCACCTCCCCTGCGCTGACTATTGTTCTGGCTGGTGATTTCATACTGTTGGTTCATGCGTTTGCGACTGGATAAGCCGGTTGATGCGACTCGGTCGTCTTCGCCTTCGTCTTCACTGCTAACGGGACCCTGTGATGGTGCTTGTGGCCCATTAGATGCAGAAGGCCGCGGTGAACCTACGCGATTGCGCCTCCTACGTCCAAAACCCAGGCTAGAGAATGAGTTCGGATCTGCAGGACGGACACCGATTCCTTTGCGGGCGTTGAGTTGCTCGTGAGCATCTGGAGAAAATATCTTGATGGTGTGATCGATCCCAGAGACAGCCATGGTCGGCTCGTACGGGTGGCCTGCAAATTGTTAGAGAGGCGAGCGGCTGTCTGTCATATCTCCTACCTTGCACCACGTTGACAACCTCCCCATCGCCTTCGAGGATGTTGAGTAGCTCCGAAGTCTTTCGATCCCATATGAAGACGTGACCAGAGTCGCTCCCGCTAACTACGTACTCGTCCTGCAGCCCGAAGAAATTCACGTCCTTGACCGTCCTCACATTGCAGTGGCCTCGGAATACCTTCGTGTGCGGAATGCATTCGACATCCGCTTCCACTCGGTTCCTCAGGTAACTTCGATCGAAATCTGCTCGCCACAAGAGACGGCCGCTACGTGTGCGAGATAGGCCGTCAATGTCGATACCGTCCTCGTCCTCGTCCTCGTCCTCGTCCTCGTCTTCATCATCGTCCGAGCCATCAGAATCACCATCAGATTCATCCTCATTGTCCTCATGTGGGTCCATGAGATCGAAAATGGTTCTCCCGGGCTGGCTTCGAGCGCTGGGCTGGTTTGGTTCGGTAGCGGGCTCTTGAGAAGCTGACGCTGTCTCAGTCTGCTCGGCTGCCTGCGCTCCCCAAGCTCTACCGGCGATCTCTGCGTCAACAAGAACATCATCCTCAGCGAGTGGGTTAACGTCTTCTTGCCGTTGCCTCAAAGCTCGCTCTTCGGCTCGTATAGTCTCATCAGGCTTGCCGCTACCGCCAAAAGACCGATCGACAGTTGCGAACCGAACATTCTTCGCAGCCGTCCAAAGAACACCCCTACCAACTTTGAAGGCCCATTGGCTGATTGCAGCATTCCTGTCTTGCACCGCGTGGTTCTCAGAAGAAGCCCCCGAAGCAGGGACGACAGCGCCGGTAAGATCTGCGAAGGGTGTTTTGAGCGCTCGAGCAAAGGCAAGAACAGCACCTTTCTCCGTTGGGAATAGTATTCGAGTTGCGTCAGCCTCGAACCTCGAAACGTCAACATCGACTATGGGTGAATCTGATGCTAAGTGAAGCAAGTAAGGGATGAGATCCTCATCGATTGCATCGGTATCGGCTCCTGTCCGGATGGGCAACCGCGGGTTGCTACTGCGACAAGAAAACCCTTCTACGACTGCGCCCAAACCGCTGTCCAGCCAGAGGAGAATGGCCTTCAAGAAGTCGTACCCAAACTGCTCGTGAAGCAGCAAGGGCCTCTCGTTCGGCGCTGGAAGTATCGTGGCAAAGTATTGTGTTATGATGGCGTCTACATTTCCCGCGCTGTGTAGCCTGCCTCCCAGTACACGAGCGAGTGTGCCCGACGCTTGGATAAACCGACGCGCCGATGCTCGATCATCTCGTAGCTTGTTCTGAAGTGCCACTTCGGCCGGATCGGGGTCAATTGGATATCCCCATCCTTGTGCAACATCGTCAATCTCCGGGAGAAATGCAGCAGCGAAACCGAGAGCAGCAGTAAAATTGGGAATATGCTCGGCCGGGCCATCGATGACAGTGGAGGATTTACTCTCATTGAGGGTCATCATAAGTGTGAGAACCCTTACAGTGGTCCTGGCAATCTGAAAATGATGACTATCTTGTTGAAGCTCCGAGATGGGGCTCGGCGACCTGGCGGACCCGATGCGAATTTCTTCGCTCTGTCCATTACCAAAGTTGACCCTCAATGCCAGGTTTTCATGCGTGTCTGAGGCCGATGCTTGAGAGCTTTCGGTACGCTGACGAGATCCCGCCCTCTCCCCATCTTGTTCGGTGAACAGATTGGTGGAGCGTGTGCGCTTACGCTTCCGGCTCTTGTCTTTGACACGCCGACCATATTCGCCGTTTGACAGTCCGGTTGCCGCTACCGTCTCCGTAGCACCAGGACTCCGCATTATGTCAAAGCTATAGATCCAGTCACCCGACCAACTGACGATTAGGTTGTTGGGATTGGCGTCACTAATCTTGCAAGCAGTTATGTGACCATTGTCCCTACGCTTCATTCGCTGCTGGCCTCTTGGGGCAAACTTCTTGACACATTGCGTGGCATTGCCCAGAATCTCGTCGTCTGCGTCACTCCAGGCAGATGGGCTCGCAAGCCTCGCACCTTTTTCTCGGAGCCTGTCCCGGCCAAGCATGCGTCTATCATGGAGGAAACAGTGCAAGTGGGCGCCTCCAAGTGCGATATAGTGTGGTTGCGATGGAGAACATGACACAGTGTTGAGGTCGAGGTGGTAGCGGCTGTATGAAATAAGCGGCGGAGGGACGCTATCCGAAGCGCTGGGGTCGGCAGTCCATCGAGGTAGGCCGTATACTGGTCGCTTTGCCGGAGGATAGGTCTTGGCTGGCTGTCGAATATCCCACTGTCGCACATCTCCATCCTCGGAGCACGTCAGAAAATAGAAGGGGTTGTCTTCAGTCACGATGCGCTTCACCGTGTCGCTGTGTGATCGGAAGGCTTTTGCATTGGTATCCCCCTCAGTCAGGGTGACGCCACCCTCGGTACCGTGGTGACCAACGAGACGGCGGTTTGACAGGCGCGAGCGCGATGCGACCGGGCCGAGCGTCGAGTGGCCTGAATGCTCAATGTCGAATATGCGTACGTCGTCGGTGGCGGAGACAATGGTTCGATCGTTGGTGTGGGGCATAAACTTGACAGAGAAGATGTTGGTCGTATGACCGGTGAGAATCGAAGTGGTGAGGTTGAATTGTGAAGTAGACGATTCTGGGTAGTATGAGTGGATATTGATGCGGTGGTCGTCGGAGCCGGATGCTAGAAGACGGCCGGAGCGGGACCAGCTAGAAGAGGTCAGCGATGTGTGAAGATGAAGATGGTGGAGGGAAAGAGCTTGTCGTACCTCAGTGCATTGACGCATCCCGAGTGGCCCTCTAGCTCGTTCACGATATCCAAGTCGCGAATCCACTGGCGATCCCCGTAGATGGCCCGGGGTGTGGAATAACGCGAGCTGTCCAGACCAATCTCCCGCCTAAGCAGGCGGTCGTAGACGGTGTTCTTCATGAGGGGGGGGGGGTGTTGAGAAGGAGTTGAGCTTTATCGAGGCAAACGCGGCCGAGGCCTGGTGTTGGTGAGGGCTGTTTGTATCAATCAGTCGGGTAGCTGAGTCAGGTTCGGGCCATGATGAAAGAAGGGTTGTTGCATTTCGGCACTCTCGATCGGGCCAGTGGCGGGGAGGCGGTGTTGTTGCGAAGGCGTGTTGGGTGGTGAGTCGTGGTGCGGGATGACGAAAGTCGCCGCAAGCTCGGGAGCTCCCGCCGGGCGTGCCCCACGTGAATGTGATCAAACGGGCACAGGCGCGCGTTGAGATTAGACGCGAGATGGAGAGCGAAGGGTACAGAGTACAGAGATGCACTTGGCTGCTATTTGGAGCGGTGCAGTATTTGCTGCGCTCTGGATGAGGCCGACTTGGGTGAGGTTGGCGAGCACAGTTGCAATACAAGGCTATTCTACAACTCAGGCTCGTCGTGCTCTCGCCCAATGGACCTGGCCAAGACAACAAAGTCTAGAAACGCGCGCGCTGCCCGAAATAGCCCCTCGATTGGTAGGATGGCAGAGGCGATGGAGGCGCGTGGTCAGGCGGCAACAGGGTCGGCGGGCGCTTGCCGGCGGTTCAGCCCCGCGTGCCCGGCGAAGACTCATCCACCACGTCGTCGATGCCTCTCGCGCCCCTATCCTCGCTCGTACATATTTAGGGAGTGAGTCCCCCCGCTGCCCTCCCATCGTCAAGACGGCCCAACCAACTTCATCCTCCGCCGAGCAGCCGCGCTCCAGCACCAGCACCCCGACCCCGCCCTCGGCCCGCCTGGCAATCGCAAACCAGCTCACCACCGCGAGTGCCATTCTCTGGGACCCCAAGCACACGTCGCGCCCGCCGCCAGGCAAACTCAAGCCCACCCACGCCGGAACCCTCTCGGTCGCAAACCGCACCGACTCTTCCATCTCTGTGCGAAACCTCGGTGGCGGCCAAGCCATACCCGTCATGGACAACCGACGCCACCCCAGCTCCTTTCAGCAGCTGGAGAAGCTTGGAGAGGGCACGTACGCTACTGTGGGTGCTTGCTCGTGCATATGCCATGGCCCAACTAATCCGTGCAGGTGTTCAAAGGCCGCAACCGCCAGACTGGCGAACTCGTCGCCCTGAAGGAGATACATCTCGACTCGGAGGAGGGCACGCCGTCTACGGCTATCCGTGAGATTTCACTTATGAAGGAACTCAAGCATGAGAATATTGTGCTGCTCCATGATGTCATTCACACCGAGAACAAGCTGATGCTCGTCTTCGAATTCATGGACAAGGATCTCAAGCGATACATGGACTCCCGCGGCGACCGAGGCGCCCTCGACCCCCCCACCATCAAGTCGTTCATGTACCAGCTTCTCAGAGGAATCGCCTTCTGCCACGACAACCGTGTCCTACATCGCGACCTGAAGCCTCAGAACCTCCTCATCAACAACCGCGGCCAGCTCAAGTTGGCCGATTTTGGTCTGGCGCGCGCTTTCGGTATTCCTGTCAACACCTTTTCTAACGAAGTCGTGACGCTATGGTATCGCGCTCCGGACGTTCTGCTCGGTAGCCGAACATACAACACCAGCATCGACATCTGGTCAGCAGGCTGCATCATGGCCGAGATGTACACGGGCCGACCGCTCTTCCCAGGCACCACCAACGAGGACCAGCTGCAGAAGATCTTCCGCTTGATGGGTACTCCTTCGGAGCGCTCGTGGCCGGGCATCTCCCAACTCCCCGAATACAAGGCCAATTTCCCCGTTTTCGCAACCCAGGACCTGCGCCTCATCCTGCCGCAAGTCGACCAGGTTGGATTGAACCTCCTGAACAGCATGCTCCAACTTCGACCAGAGATGCGCGTGTCTGCATCTGCCGCCCTCAACCACCCGTGGTTCAACGACCTTCCGCAGAAGCAGCAACACAGCGCACAAGCCATGGCCAACGCACAAGCCCAGGCGCATTCGGCTCAGATGGGCGGCTATCATCAAGTCCCCCAAGGTGCTTACTAGGCGCTACCTGCGTCTCAGTAGCTAGCTCACAATTACTAATGCCTTTCTTAGTCCCCTTTGGCAACGAATATTTTGACGGCTCCTATGTTACCGATGCCATCCAGCAAAATGGCTCTTGGCCAAGCTTCTTTGATGACACATATTGTGACGGCTACTATGTTACCGGTCCTACCCAACCAACTGGCCACTGGCCTTTTCTATAACCGGCTACTCAGGCAGGCCATACTTCATCAACAAATTTAGCGAAAAGGCGCTCTTTATGGGACGTGGGACATGGGCCAGACAGCTTCGATGGCCTGGATTATGCGGCTGATCCAGGTCTGGTTGGCGCTTTCGATCAATCAGGCGGCATGGCGTTCGTGGTAGCACATTCGGGTTGCGTTTACCCGTCACCTCACTGTATCATTCCGTGGTATTCGGCATGATGGAGCATGGAGTGCTGATTTTATTTCACCGCTCTCCTAGTCTACCTCGCACTGAGTGCGAAGACAAAAGTCGATAATGGAATTCATAAGACTCAAATTTCTCTCCAAAATACGTCATCGTGCAACATCTCAAGTTCTTATGTCATATTCATTGACCCCTGGCACGTTAACCAGCATATGCAGCACGATTTCGTGACGTCGAGGTGGTGATGATCGACGCACTAGGCCTTTTCCGGCTTCAGCAGGCGATGCTGTGCTCCCAAAACTACAGAGGCCTCTTCACCTCACACCATTGTATGAACGACATCTCCGACGGCCCATCCAGGCCTACAACAAAAGAGTCCAAATCAACACCCTCTTCTTGCCACTAACCAATCTTCCCCTAGCCCCGATCCCTTTTCCCGCGCACCCAAACATTCCAAATCCCGAACCAACGAGTGCCCATCGCACATGTCCCATCTCGCCCAACACGTTTCGCTTGCTTCCCAAATAGAGTCCCGCCACGCCCTCGTACCCTCTTACCAAATCTCCCACCATCCTTCCAGATGATTACGAATGCAGGCGCGGCAGCTTCGCTCGCAGGCATGACATGTGATTACTCAGGCGCGCGCCGAATCAGAGAGCTCGGATTGTAATCGAGGCCGCGGCGCCTGCAGGGCTGCGCGATAGGTACAGCTTTGTTTGGAGGGGTAGGCGAGGGGGCGAAGGGGGGATTTGAGTTAAAGGGAGATGCGGAGTGCGGGATGGGGGATGGTGGGGTTTGGGAAGGGGGTATATAGAGGGGGACGCAGGGGGTTTGTTTGGATGTTGCATACCTCTGTTGAATGAGTTTGTGGAATTGAGATTTAATTGATTGGTTTATTGAGGCTTGTGAGGCACAATTGCATAGAATTTGAATTCTTAGAAGATTGAAGCGAGATGCCTCTTTCTAAAGACGCTGAGATTGTGGATACGGCGAAGGGGTTGGTGAGCGTGCTGCACAAGGCTGCTGGTGGAGAGCATCCTGGATTCAGACCTGGTACGTCTCCTTCACATGCATTTGCAACATCGACTACATCCTTATTCTCCCAATATGTCCTCGAAATCAACCCCTAACTCCTCCCCAGCCCACGCCAAAGGCCACCTTCTGACCGGCACCTTCACGCCCACCCCCAAAGCCTCCAACCTCAGCAAAGCACCACACTTCACCGCGCCCTCAACCCCCCTAACCGTCCGCTTCTCCTCCTCAGGCGGCCTCCCCGAAATCCCAGACACTGACCCCCAATCCAACCCGCGCGGCATCGCCATCCGCTTCCACCTCCCCGACTCCAACGGCCGCCGCCAGCACACCGACATCATCGCGCACTCGACCAAATACTTCCCGACACGCACCGGCGGCGAGTTCCTCGAATTCCTTCGCCGCGCCACGGGCCCCGATGCCGGGACCGCTGTGCCCGAGTTCCTGGGTCAGCACCCGGAGACGGTGCGGTTCCTCGAGGACCCCAAGCCCAGTCCCGCGAGCTTCGCGACTGAGAGCTTCTTTGGGGTGAATGCGTTCAAGTACGTCAGCGCCGAGGGGAAAGAGACGTTTGTGCGCAATCGCATTGTGCCTGTCGCTGGGCTGCAGACGCTGACGGCTGAGGAGACGGCGGGGATGAGCGAGAATTATCTCTTCGATGAGCTGGCGGGGCGGCTGCCGTTTGAGTTCAAGTTGCTGGCGCAGGTGGCTGAGGAGGGTGATGTGACGGATAATGCGACTGTCTTGTGGCCGGAGGAGAGGGAGCTGGTGGAGTTGGGGACGGTGAAGGTGGAGAGCGTTTTGGGGGGTCAGGAGAGTCTGGATAAGCAGAAGAGTGTCATTTTTGACCCGATTCCGAGGGTCGAGGGCGTGGAGGCGAGTGCCGATCCGTTGTTGGAGATGAGGGCGAATGTGTATTTGGTTAGTGGGAAGGAGAGGAGGGAGGCGTGAGAGGGTTGTGAGTGTGATTGGATTTACGGGTTTGGTGATAATTCGAACGGCTTTGCGTATGTGTAACGGCTTCAAAGTTGGTATTTTCAAGTCGGCTGGAGTTGAGCGTGTTAGTTCTCTGCTGAACAATGTGGCTGCCATTCGTCGCTGTCAATCGTCGCTGCCTCCACAACCCCTTGCGTGACCAACTGTGTTCGTCAGCCCGGCTTAACCCTGACCACAGCCCAGCCAGTTCAAGAACAATTCATGCGGACTACCGCTGCACCTCTTTCGTCGAGTAGCATCCAGTTCGATGACCCACGCTACCACTCAACAAATCCCTCGGTCCACTTCAGGCCCTCCTTAGTCCGCTGCACACACTGCACTAACAGCCTCTGTTCTGGCGGATAATGGCACTTCGCCGTCAATATCGCCCTTGCCTCTTCAGGAATAAAACCATCTACCATGCCTCTCTCCTCGACGTCCACGATGAACCGGCATATCGCAACGATGAGTCCTGGGTCCCACCAGCCCTCGACGTGCCACGACTCCAACATCTCAAAAGCCTCTCGCCGCAATTCTGCATCTCGACAGCGCAAGATAACACGGAACAGCGGTTCGACGAGACCGAGGTCGAGGTGGAAGGTGCCGGTCCCAGGGTCGTTGTCGGGGTTTAGCCTGCGCACCAAGAAGATATCTTTGCAGAGGCTGACGATGGATCGAAAGTCTGTGAGGAATGCATCGTAAAGAATCTCCTGAAGGAAGCATACACCCGCGAGTGTGATTCTTATGGACAGAGCGTGGATCTTGAGCGTCGTTGCGACAACAATGTCTCGCTGTGTGCTGCTGTCGGCTCGCCGTATTTTTGAGAAGGTGGCTTCAAAGGCTTCGAGCCACCGAGATACATCTCTGGAATACTGTCGTGAGATACTTCGGACCTTCTCGTCGACTCGATTCGCGGTAGTGTGGATGGTGTCTCCGACTGTCACTGTGACACTGCCTGGAACCGGTGTTTGGACTGCACGAGTAAGTGAGTGTGGATCTGTGCGATGCCAGGTGGTTGCTAGAAAGTGGCAGCTCCTGCGCATAATAATGATCCAGTATCTCTTTGCTTCGGTTACGTTGTAGAAGCTCTGGGGCATCGACTGCACAAAGTACGAATCCTCTTTCATCAGTCTCTCATGCAGGGCAGGCTTGCGACTGTCGTTAACGGTTACGAGGGTGATGTCTAAATTTCGAAACGCTTCCACGATCTCATCCTCGACATCTGCGGGCGAAGGCGATACGACACTAGGCTTCTTTTCGTAATCAACCTGGCCTTGGCTGGTCCACTGCTGTAAGATTTCCAAGCCATATCTCGCATGCAGACCTGCTTTATAACGGTTCCCAGTATGGCTCTCGAAGCATACGATAAGCAAGCAGGCAATTAGTGCATGCCTCGGGCTTAGGCTAGTGTCAATTGCAGCTTGCATCATCTTCAATGCCTTCCCGTACGAGAGGTAGGCAAATTCTCGGTGAAGCTTAGACAAGGACTTGTCCCCATGCTCAGCACCAGTCCCTTGAACCGTTGATGACGGAGCCCGCAGGGCCTTGTGCAATGCACCGATCGCAACGACTGCATGGCGAACGAAAGGTTCATGGTGGCATCCTTGGAGCATCAGTCGATTCCACAGCGACCAATCCCAGGCACTCTGGAATCCAGATGTTGTTTCTTGATGGAAATACTGCATGTAACGGTTCTCAACTTCAGTTTCGTCCGGCAGCCTTGTTGAGACGGCTATTGGGTGTGCTATGGTTACGGTCCTGCCCTCCTTGGGCAAAAGAGCTGCCTTATTCGGTCCCTTTCCGGACATTTGTTGTGGATAGCCTGCGCACTGCAGGTTTGATTTTATGCACCGCTGACAGTGTGGCCGCATCTCATCACATTTGACCCGCCGACGCCTTTCGAATGAATATGAGTCAGAAGCTACTACCATAGTCATTAGAAATTTCAGCTCATACCTGCACGTTGCGCACCCGCCGCGGGATCTATGGTTCGCACGCCTCTGCACGCCCACGGACGCCGACACGTCCTCCTTGGTTGCCTGTACGGCTGCATTCAACAGTTGCCCAGACGGCATGTCGCAGAGGCGAGTACTTCATGGGTTCTAGAAGGTTGGCTAGACGTAGGTATGGGAAGTGCCTGTACATGGCATGGCTGCTTCGGCAATGAGGCGTCCAGTCATCCTGCATACACACGGACCCACCTACGCCAATGCTCCGCCTCCCGCTCGCCATCTCGACGAATGAGATGATGACAATCACGTGTGTCTCAAAAGAGGCACGTGCCGCGGCCGTCTTGTTCACCCTCAAACCTGGGACCTTTATACACAGCCATTTCTCCGAATTTTTTTTTTCTTAATTCCCCTCATTCTTTATTTTCATCGTTGCAATCCGACCATGGCATTCCCCATCATCCTCGCCCTCGCCGGTGCCTGGCTTACGTACATGGTCTTCCTCGTTGTCTATCGCTTGCACTTCAGTCCCATTGCCAAGTTTCCCGGCCCTAAACTTGCCGCGTTGACTTTTTGGTTTGAAGGCTATTACGATGTCTTCCTCGGCGGTAAATACCTCTGGAAGATCAAGGAACTCCACGAGCAATACGGCCCGATCGTTCGCATCAACCCTAGCGAATTGCATATTGCTGATCCAGACTTCTGGGATATCATGTACACCGCCAGCACCAGCACCAACAGACGCGAAAAGTGGGATTGGCACGCAAAGGCAGTTGGTCTGCTTACTTCGACGTTGACCTCTTCAGGTCATGCATTGCATCGAAGCCGAAGAGGTGCTCTGGCTCCCTTCTTCTCCATGGCCAATGTGCGCAAGTTATTGCCAACAGTCCAAGAGCGCGTAAACTCACTGGTCGAACGATTGGAGATGTGCGGGAAGCAAGGCGAAATGATAAGGTTGGAATACGCCTTCTCAGCTTTCACCAACGACGTGGTAGTAGAAATTACTGAAAATATATGTAAAGGATTACTAATTAATTATTAGGTTATGCAGTACAGTTTTGGCAGATCTGATCATCATATCGAGGCGTCTGGTTTCGATCCGTTATTTCACAACACTTCGTTCGATGCCGCTAAATCGATCAATCTCTTGAGGCACTGCAATTGGATCTTGTCGATCATGCTGGCATTGCCCGAGTCTCTTGCAGTCAGAATGGGCGAGGAAGTATCCTCTCAAATCCGCCTGAGGAGTGTAAGTGCCAAAGAAGAGTCATCCTACAGGGCTGATAGAAGTGCATTCGTAATCTGATTCTTGGCCTGTTCGAATTTGATAAGCTAAGCACAGGTTGGCGAATACGATTTCGCACCCTTGTAGTACTCTTGCCCTTCATCCCATCTAACTATCAGTAGGAACGAATCCGCCAGATCGAAGACATCCGTGAAGGCGACTCAATCAAGAAAGGCGAAGACGGCAGCGACAAAACCATCTTCCACACCCTCCTGCGAAGCGATCTCCCCAAACGCGAGAAGGAAAACGAGCGCCTCGCCGAAGAAGCCGTTCTCCTTGTCGGCGCCGGCACCCACACCTCGTCCTGGTGCTTATCCGTCGTGACCTTCCATCTCCTTTCCAACCCACCACTCCTCAAACGCCTCAAAACGGAACTCAAATCTGCCATCCGAGACCCCACTAATCTCTCTCTACCCGACCTCGAGAAGCTTCCATATCTAACAGCCGTCCTCAAAGAAGGTCTCCGTCTCGGCTACGGCGTAACAGTACGCAGCGCACGCATCGCCCCCGACACGGCCCTCAAATGTGGAGACTGGGTGATTCCGCCCGGCACGCCGTGCTCGTGCACAATTCCCTTGACGCACCACGACGAAAACATTTTTCCGGACTCGCACGCGTTTAAACCAGAGCGCTGGTTGGGAGAGGGCGCTCACGGCCTCGATAAGTACCTCGTCTCCTTCTCTAAGGGATCGCGGGCGTGTCTGGGGATTAATTTGGCTTGGGCAGAGATGTATCTGGCGACGGCGGGGATCTTCAGTCATTTTGGGTCGAAAGAGGCGCAGGAGAAGACAGATGTGGGAGTGCTGGAGCTCTATGAGACGGACATTAGCGATGTGGCGCTGGTGAGCGATATGTTTTTCCCGGTAGCAAAGGAGGGGTCGAAGGGGGTGAGGGTGAAGGTTTCTGCGAAGTGAGGCATTTGTCGCAGAGAGGCTGGAATACTTCAAGTTGGGGGGTTTTCACATGGGGAGGAAAACGAAGGAGTTTGTTTGCAAGAATTGTATTAAGAATCACTGTGAATCTAGTTGCTGCATTTATCTTCTGCTGTGCTTTGCAATTGTCTGAAACAAAGGAAATGATACCGCTGCTGATCCTGCTCTACATCGTCTCAATTGTACGAAACAAAATCGAATTTTTTTTTCCACACAAATTTCAGGGGCCTAGCTCTTGATACGCTATTCGTGGGGCTCAATCGGAATAGTAGAGGCGATAGTCCTCGTCGGTGATGATGTCCTTCCCGCTGGTTCGGTACTCATCGTACAACTCGTCGTCCTCGTCCTCGTTATCATCATCATCATTCAATAGCCTAGGGGACGATGCACGCTCAGGGACGTTCTGATTCAAAATGTTGTGTTGTTCTGCGGACCAGGGAGCGATCGCCCTGCCATTTCCGTGAGGATTGTAGTCCGATCTCTGCGACATCTCAACGCGCTTCTTAGATCCATCAAGTACTATGTCGCGAGCAGTGTTGCCCAATTGCCTCCAAAATGTATCCCGCAATTTTGGAAGGTGCTGAACATCCCCGGCACAGTATTCAATGATCTCCTCTGGGATCGGGCGCTTGTTGAAGACATCGTACGAGCCGCCGTACCTGGCCAAGAACAGTCGCTCGCCTTTCTCCTTGGCCAGCTTCCAGCGGGACGAGCTGTTGCCAATAGATGCCGTAGCCGCGTTATTCTCAACACATTTGGCCAGACCGGACACGAATTTCCTAGCCGCCGTGGTCTTCCTCGTTGCACTTTCCATAAGCTGCACATCCTCAACTCCCTGCAACGCGACGCCAAAATGCGCAAACAGGGCGTCTGAATCGTTACGAACGTCGAAGAAGACTTTGGGAATCTCTTCATTCTGGAGTACATCTCTCAGCGTCTTCTGCTTGGCACCGGCGGTTTCGAATGCTTGGGCACCTAAGGAGTGCACGTCGATCAGGAGGACGCGGTTGGTCAAGAGTCCATCATCGAGGAGGAGGGTGAGAATGGAGAGAGAGCCGTCTCGACTGAGGCGGATGCCTTCGAGATCAATGTATATGTATGGCGGATGCGGACCTGGCGGTGCATGCCAAGCGATGAGTGAGTCGACCAAGTTGGAGACTTGCTCTGCGGTGTCGATAACCTCTGTTTTGATGTTGTTCATGTTGGATTTGGGAGGTAGTGGAGCTGAATAGGTAGTGCGGATACGGAAATATAGGGATAATATCGACTAAATAGTAAAAGAAATGTTTCTTCCTCGAAATGTTTGCCTAAGTTTGGCTTCGTGGATTTTTAGCAAGCCAAACAAACTTCGCATGCAACGCGAATTGAGGACTTTATTTTCACACATTAACGTTAGCGCTTATTATACGTACGTAATTTAAAACAAACCCTTGATACCAAACTCAGCGCACTTCTAACCAGACACCAAAGGAAAACTTTTACTAAGATAGTTAGTGAGATTCCGGTGCAAAATTGACAAGTCGGCCTCTGCCCTTGAATATCGACACACCAATCATGACCAAGCAAAGGAAAAACATTCGAGCGCAATGATATGAAAAAACTTGAAAGCTTACGCCGAACCTCCCGGGCATTGCGTCCTTGGGAAGACTCCAAGCTTGACAATAGCAATGTTACCCACATCCTCAGTTTCCGTAGTGACCATCAAAATATTGTTGCTCCCGACCATTGCAAAGTTATCCCACGTGAACTTTCCATTCGAAGCAAGGCACTGAAACGAATTATCGCCTTCAATCGAGCAAGTGTACGTCGGGTATGAGGCAGGGGCAGAACTGATGGTATCGGGCGTTATGGGCCTAGCAAACCGTGTCGAGGAAAGTGGGGTATAGACCGTCATGATGTCGCCTTCACTTGTGACCCAGCGACCGGATGATTCGAGATTGAAGTAAGCAACAGGATATGTAAAGATACCAGGGGCTTGGATGACGAGGTTCGTGTTGGGACCAGCGCTTGTCATAACGTAGCCATTAAGTGGATGATTTGGCGTGACTACGGGAAAAGTTAGGAAGGAAGTTACCTCGATAATCAGGCCTTTTCACTGTAGCGTACCTATTTTCAAACAGAAGTTTGTAGGCATCGTCGTGTCGGATGTGTTTGATGGTACCGGAAATGTGGGCGTCGATGACACCGGAGAAGGCTCAGGCGTTGTGGAAGTTTCCAAAATCATTGATGATGTAGAAGCAAAGCTACTATTTGTGAAGACCACAGCGGTAGGATACGGTGCGCTCGGAGAGGTAAACATGATACTCTCAGAAGCCGTCGAAGATGCGAAAGTGGAGTTTGTATCCAAGGGCGTATGGCTAACCGTCAAAGTTGTCGTAGAGTCGATATCGAAAGTGAAAATCGGAATGGAACAGTATGGAATCGACGTTGGGACAGTTGAAGAGCTTGAGGAATCACTGAAACCCGAAAAAGACGATACCGAGATGACAGAGCTGGAGTTTGAGATAGCAGTACTCATAGTATAAGTACTGCTCAACACCGGGGAAGACGATACCGAGCTGGTAGAACTAGGATTTAAGACCGCAGTATTCGTAGTCGAGGAATTACTGAGATCCAAAGATGATGGTGCTGAAGTGACGATTGGCGAACTCGACAATGGGGTGATTGTTGTAAGAATTGAAGAGTCGCTGGAAATTGGGGACGATGAGACCAAGCTCACGAAGCTGGAGTTCAATGCCGTAGGTGTTGTGGCAAAGGAGATGCTTGAATTTGCCAAGTCTGAAGGTGCTGCTGTGAAACTTGACAAAAGAACGGTGGAGCTCGGCATGGAATCAGAAAGTAGCGTCCATGGACCCATTGATAGTAGTGGAGGAAGTGGTAGAGGAGACCAAACCGCTGCTCGTTGTCTCGGACGCTGACACGGAACTTGTAGTAGTTCAAGAAGCCTGATCAGAGGAGGTCCAAGTGGAAGAAATGACCGAGAGTAGAGTAGAGGGGCCGGAAAGAGTCGACTGGGACAGACTCGATGTTGATGACTCCATAGAGCTTGAGAGCGCCGAGACCAAAAGAGTAGTCGATGGATCCGGAAAGCGGATCCCAAACCCAGCTTGACAGCCAGTTTCGCAATGATCGCGTGTGCGTCCACAATAGCTCCATGTAGAACAGCATGGGCCCCACTCAGATCCTATAAATCGCGAACAGGGTCAGCAGTTTTTCACTTGCTGTAGCTTTTCGTACAAACCTTGGCACGTCTGTCCTCCAAACTTAGGGCCACATCGTGTATCCTCGGAAACCTTCATACTCGCGGAAGGCGCGGGAGCGGAAGGCGCGGGAACTGAAGATGTCGTGACGGTCGACGAAGACACCACTGCCAAAGACGCCAGGCGGCATGTCCCGAACTCCGAATTGCATCCCGTGCCACAATGCGCAGTCGACGAGCCACACCGTCCATGGGGTGAGCAACAGCTGCCAAACGTCGAACCCAAGCACGTAAGCCTACTCGGACCGCCACAGCGTCCATCCGTCGAGACGTTCGACGCAGTCTCAGCAACATCGCAGGAGCCGAATCCAGACTGGCAGCCAGCTCCGCAGTACGCGCTCGAAGAACCGCAGTATCCGTGCGACGAGCAGCAGGGTCCGTGGATGTTGCCGGAACAATTGAGGCCCACTTGAGCACCGCATTGTCTAGCTCTTCTACTGGTGGTTAAGGCAGTCGTCAGAGACAGCACTGCAAGGAGGATGATGAAAAAGCTATGCATCATGATGGATGTAGAGCAAAGGACGTAGAGTGAAGAATGTAGAGTAAAGGATATATAGTGAAGGATGTAGAATGAAGGACTTTAGGCGATTTATAGAACCTTGAGCGAAATTTTTAGGGGAGGAAAGACGTTGGGGAAAAGTTGTAGAGGAAAGAAGTTGGGCGAAAGTTGCCAAAGAGGGGCTTCTTAGCAGTCACCCAGACGGTTCGTTGAACAAAGTGAACCTCAAACTAAGCTCAACATCCTCCCACGCCCGCCTCGCAAATATCCCAAACTCATCAACCCACAGCACTTCTTTTAAGCACAGCTCAAATTCTTCGTACTGCGCTATACCCACCGCCGCGCACAGACGCTCGAGCTGCATCAAATGCTGGCCCCTCGCGATGAAATCCTCTCCGTCTATACTGCCAACCGTATGCATCCAGACCAAAAAGCAAAGCCCGAGTCTCGAAGAAGCCGCATAATTTAGCAACGGCGTCGTATTGAGCAGGTAGCTCAATAAATCGAACAGGCGGCGATGCCGCGTTGCATTTACAGGCACGCTGCGGATGATGATGTGCAAGAACAGATGCGCGGCAGCGGCAAGAGGCTCTGAGATATCCGTCGAGCCTTCGTTACTGCATGAGGCGTGCGTGAGGCGGTCAGGATCGAGCTCGAAGAGCCGGTATTCGGCGTTGTAGATGGAGTTGCCGACCAGCGTTCGGCTGGTGTCTGAAATTGCGAGTTTGGGGATGGCGTTGCAGATTGCGTCCATTCTATCTAAGATGTCGATGAGACTCCGATTGGACACGATGATTGCTAATTGATCGTTGCGGAGGGAGTTTTGCGAGATCTGAGACTGCAAGCGAGTGCTTGGTTCGAGGCCGTCTGCGAATTTTTGCACGCGTGGAAAGAGGAGTGGGCGGCCCCAGGATGCGGCGAAGGTGAAATCGGCCCTTGGGCTGGTTGTTAGATTATGTTGTGGCACTGGGAGAAGAATACACACCATGAGATAATTCTTTGCAAAACAGCTTTGCTGGTGATGCTCTCCAATCCGCCACGTAAACGCACCATACGCAGCAATCCCTGCATATGGACTTCAGCAGCTTCAAGGCAGTTCATCATACTCTGTGACACCTTATTAGTCCAACATAAATCCCTTACTTGAAGGGGCACCTACCTCCTGATTAACAAGCACAGCAACCGCCATGATGACTCCAATATCCATATCCCGACCTTTCGAAATGCCACAATTGATCAGTCGCACAGCTTCAGCTTGGTGCTTGAACACATCGATATCCTCTGGTATCCCGTCCGACAGGCACATGATGCGCCCTATGTTCGACAACATGGCCTGCAGCACCACGGCATGCCCGCAGAAGAAATCGAACCAGTCTCCGTCAGGATTAAGAGCAACGGAATTCGTCCGCATTCGCCCCATGTAAAAGGATAGAATGGCGTTGGTGCCGGGAAGGAATTTGATCGGAAAGGGGTTTACGGCGGTGGGCTCATTGAGGATGGCATGATTGAAGAGAGCATTTTCTGTGCTCAGTTCCTGATCTGCGTCTGGTATTGCTTTCTTTCTGCCTGATTTGCGTGTCCAGTTTTGCAGTTTGATGCGCGATGTAAATTCTTTCTTGACGACGCGAAAATCTTGCGGGGCAGCTTTGTCCGTTTGGACATCCGAGGGGCTCTTGACGGATTGCTTTTTGTTGATCTTGCCTGCCTTTGCAGCATGCACTCGTACTGCATGACTGGAGCGCCTTTTATCTGTCGCTCGGTTGGAGAGGGATGTGGTGATGAATAGCAGATCGGTGCCAGTCTCGAGGTGTTTTGGGCGATAAGGCTGGATTTGGATGCCTTCTTCCATGTCGATGCCTTTGTCTATATTTCTGTGTTCCTATAGTGTTTTGCAGTTTTTAGTCACGATACTTGCCAAGAGCAGTGTATCGAGAGGGGTCTAGTCGTAGAAGCGGCATGGTGATGGTGCCAGAACTCGCAGCTCCTAAAGTACCTAAGACTTGGGCGGGGTGAAGTTCTGGAGCTACTCGGAATAGATTGAAGACCTATGTCGCGATCTAGAAGCGATCAAGGCACAGGCGATGTCAGAAGTGTGGATGCAGGCAAGGGTTAGTAATAACGAACCTGTGGCCAACGACAATAGATGCAGCTCGAAACGTTGGGAGTGGAAGCTGACAAACCGTGACTCGCGTGGCACACTGCGTCATCCCCTCAACGCCTGCCGCAGCCTGGAAGCTTGAACCCAGCCCTTTTCCCAATCGAATTTGCACAGGATCTCAACGCTAGAACAATCAAAGATTGAAACAAGATAGTCTATCCCCCAGATACTCCGTGCACAAGAGATTTTTAGTCGCATCCATAGCCTACCCCCTCCTCGCAAGTGCAAGATACCCCCCCACCGCACTCTTAACCTGCTCCTCATACCCCTTGAACCCCCACCCCAACCGCTCCTCACTACTCCTCTCATCAATCTTAACCGCCAACGTCGCAATCGCCCCATCATTCCTCAACCCCCCACTCCCAACCTTGTCCGGAAACTCCCTCCTCACAATCTCAAACACATCCTCCCAACGCGTACCCTCCAGCCCCATGGACGCAAGCACATATCCCTGATTGGGTGGGAGTGCGGGGTCCAGCGCCTTGACATGTGCGCGCGCGACATCCTCAACGTGAATCGAAGCGCCCGGCGCCGGCCCCATATCCTTCCCCGATGCCGGGCCCGTGACTTGGGCGTTGGTGCCGGCGAGCGCTTCTTCGACGGTCGACGCGAGTTCGTCTGCGCCGATAATGAATGCGGGATAGATGTGTGCGACGTCGAAGGCGGGTTTCTTCTCGTCAACCCACTTCTCGGTCTCGTTGAGTGCGGCGACTTTACTGGCGGAGTAGGCCTCGAAGACATTGGCGTAGTGCGCCGAGGGCGTCGGGGTGCGGCTGTTTTCGTTGTAGATGGTCGAGCTGGTGCCACTGATGAAGTCGGACCAGGGAATGATGGCGACGATGGAGGAGGTGATGACTACGCGTTTGATTGTGCTGGATTGCTGAGCGGCTTCTAGCAAGTTCATGGTGCCCTTCAGAGCGGGGATCTTGAAGACTTCATCGTAGTCATCGCCTTCTTTGTATGCGTAGGTGATCGGGGAGGCGACATGGATAGCATAAATCGCACCTTTGATAGCCTCGTTGTAGGCACCATCCGTGAGCATGTCCTCTACGGTCGCGAACTGGAGCCGGTTTCCAGGGTTGAGAGCCTTGATGGAAGGGGCGGATAGGATCTTGTTGGCTTTGGATTGACTGCGAACTGCGGCTCGGACAGTGTACCCAGCTTCGAGTGCCTTGAGGATAACCTGATAGCCCAAGTGTCCAGTGCCACCGGTCACGAAGATGGTCTCTCCTGCCATTATAGATGGTACGCTGAGACTAAGAACAAGCAAGTGATGGATGTGCGTTTCCTTTCGAATTGATCAACAAGACGCTGAGAAAGCTCGAGTTGTGGATGTGAACTGAGTAACAGGCGTTGAACTATAGATCTGAGTATGAAAGCGCCGAAGATGTTGTGCCTGGTATCGAGGAAGTGTTGGGTCGAGTGCTATTGAATTGTGATGCTTCTCAAGTCTGTTCCCTCCTCTCTCTTATACCTTCCTACGATTCCCCAATCCAGTAACTCAATACTCATTCTTCGATTTCGCAGCATCTATGCTGAAGCTTATGAAATTGTGATTATGTATTCACACGCGCTTGCCCAAAACGTGAACGCCTACCCCAAATGGCAACTTTCGGAGCTGCCACCTGACGCAACTCCGTCTGATTGGCCCACGAGGGGCCACACAACCTTTCTGCATGTCCATAGTTGTTCGCGTAGAGCTCGATATTAGACGCCGCTATTCCGCGGCTTGCTCATAATACGTTTGGTTAGCCGTGGTTATGCAAAGCGCCTGCGGAAGCGGAGTCAAACCACCATACACCTTTCAGAAGCATACGCTTGCAAGCGATATCACGAGGATGGTTCCATGCAAAGCGTGGTTCCATGGTGAGTTTCAGGATTGCCGCGGCACTGCAGGAAAGAACCAGAAATCGAGGCAGTCTCAACATGCACACGGCAACCACTGGAGCCAAGACGATTCTCACGGGCAAAAAACTAGTCAAGATCCTAATTGCCATTTGAACAAACCTACAAACACAACCGGAGCCCGAATGCATGCAGCCAGTGACAGCATCTCCAAACCGCTGATTAAAGTAACGCCGTGTGGTCGAAGGTACACAAGGGCAATTTTTGGAGGTAGGGAACAAAGCTACGTATCCGCCAGATATGATACAATGTACCGAGCCGGCCGTGGACAATACTAAAGTGATATGGAATGAATGGTGGATATCAAGCAAATATGACAGAGGGAATTGTTGATGAGGGTAGAGAGACTTTGTGTGCGATGGTGAGTGTCGTCGGGTATTTGTCTTGGTGATTTCATCTAATCCGATATAAAATATAGTCGACTGGCCGCTTCTAGTTGTTGTTGTTTTTGCCCACACCCCCGACGGTGAAGACGATGGCAAGGATGATGGCGATGACGATGAGGATGAGAACTACATTTCATGTCAACTCGGAAAGGCACTAGAACTCTGCAATAAGACTCACCAACGATGAGGAGGCACCACCACTTCTTCCGTCGAGCGCTCCTGGCCTTTTCAATGGCACCGCCAATCTCGGTGTTGCCCTGGACCACGTTGTCATGGATCTCTTCTCCCTTTTGTTCAATGTTGGTGACAAGCGGCTCCTGTTGCATCACGATCTGGTCGAGATCAGTGAAGAGCTGTGCCAATTCAACCATCTGTTCCTCGATCTTGCGAATGGCCTCGTGTCGCTCGCGGACATTCCTAAGCGTGGATTGGGCCTGGCCGCGGCGGTCGGAGGAGAGGAGCTAATGAAGTGTTAGCAAAAACAGGAAATTCGTAGCGACTGGAAGACTTACGGCCTGCTGGAAAATTGGTTGGCTGGGGTCTTCTACGGCCTGCTGGACCTCCTCCTCGGTGGCATCCGGGCGGACAATGCGGTACTGGCGCTCGGCAGCAGAGCGCGAATCCCGTCGGAAGTCGGCCTCGAGAGTCTGGTAGCGCTGGATGGTCGACTTCAACCTGCGATCCACCTTGCCGACTTGGGGGGCATTGCGAGAGTTGCCTGACTCAGGTTTGGACTTGATGTTCTTGACACGTGTGACGAGGGCGCGGTAGCCGGTCATGATGTTGGTGCTCATGTTGTTGATCTCACCGGCGGGCATGTCTGGCCGGGCGAGCACCTGCTTAAAGGTTCGCTCCAGGGTATCGAGCTGCTGGTTGATCTGGTCGAGGGCGCGATCGACCTCGCGGCACTCGTTGAGGATGGCATTGGGGTCCGCACCGGCAGCCTGACCGCCGTATGGCTGCATCTCGACGGCACTGGCTGCGATGTGTGAGCAAGAAGAATAGACGGGAGCGCTGTACGCGTACCGTCATCGTATCGGCCCTGAGCGAAGTTGTTGTATCGACCAGCATCTCCACCGTCGTCGCGCTGGTCATACGGGTTGTTGCCGTAGCCGAGCTGGTTGTAGCCGCCGTTGTACTGAGCCATGGCGCAAAAACCGTTAGCAAAGGCACCGAAGAAAGAGGGTGTGTAGTTGTTGTTGTTGTTGAGGAAGCTGCCAGATGCGGGAAATTGGTGTGAGGCACAAAGAGCCACTTACGCTCATGGTGATTGAAACCGCTTATGTGTGGCGGGTGGGCTCTGCTTTAATTACTCCTGAGACGACAGCCGCCGGGCAACGAGGCAGGATGGGGCGAGGCGGGGAGGGGAAGACTGCAGCGGTGAAATGCGTTGGAAAAGATGCGGGAGCCGTCCAAACGCGCCGTGTCAATGCAGAGGGAGGAGCAAGAGTGGCAGCGCGAGATGCGGATTCTTAAGACGTGAGACTCAGCTCGCGAGATGCACGTCGACGCCCGGACCCTCCCCTGCCACCCCAGAGCGGCGAGGCGCGGCTTGGCGTCTTCGCATCTCACTCTTATTTTTGGAGCACGAACTGCATTCGGGCGGAGTCTTGGTCGCAGTCCTGGTACGTCCGTAGTCACAGCCTCGCCGCGTTGCCTCGTCGTCGTCGTGGCCATCGCTACTTTCTCCCGATTAATGCGCTGCCTCAGTCTTGCCACAGCGATTGCGCTCTGGGGGCCGACCACCTTCACATTCGCGCGACCCTCTGGTGGGAACTTGTAAGCGCAGCCTCGACCTTCAGCTGCGGCACGCCTCTCGTCTGTGGTTGGGTATTGCATTTCTATCTATCTGTTCTGGCCACACCCCGCATATCGACGTGCAAAAGCCTATCCAGACCGCACTTCTAGCTGCATACATCAGCTCTTCGACGGCTCTGGTGGCTTTGAAGCCTCTGCCGCCCCCCAACGATGCCTCTCGTCCCCGCCCGCCCACGACTTCTCCTCGTAGCCCAGCCGCTGCTTGACCTCATCCACCGTCGCTTTGTCGCCTGTATTTTTGCCAATGTTGTCGCTGATCTTGACGGCGAAACGGCCTGAGGCTGACGCCAGCTTGATGACAATGTTCAGCGGGACTGACTTCTTGCCCGTTGATTCTTGGACAAAGTCGTCTGCAGAAGTTAGTAACCAACATGCCAAGCTTTCAAAGCACTCACTAGTCAAAAACGTCCCGACGCCAAACGTAGGCTGGAAGCCCTCGCGCTCGGCCGCAGCCTTGTATTCGAAGCACTTGTCGAGGTCCAACGAGTCAGAGAAGACAATGGTCTTCTTGTCCGTGATACCCTCCTTGTCATAGAATTCTCGCATGACCTTGACGAACTCGAGCGGATCACCCGAGTCCTGGCGCACACCTGTAAAGACCTGCGCATAAGTCTTTTTCGACTCGGATGATTCTCCATCGCGAATCGGCGCGCCAATTGGAGGCTGTGTGGAAGCTAGCGATTGCGCAGCTGGCTCAGTTGTGCTGGTTGCTGAAGGTTGAGTCGTTGCAAGGCCTGATGAAGCGACCGTCAAGGCAGGCACCTCCTGGCTGAAGGCTTTGAGGAACGTGGGGGTACCGAACGTGTCCGTCAACGCGATACCGAGAACTCCCTCTCCAAACGTTGCTGTCCAATACCGCAAGGCCATGTCATTGGCATGCTCGTAGTCGTTAGTGATGGCGGCCACGCCCATGAACCACTCGTGAGCCACAGTCCCGATAGGTATCAGGTCGTGCTTCATGGCGAAGTGGACATTGCTAGTTCCAGTCAGCTTGCCCTTCCACCCCTTCTCCGTCGCCTCATCCTGGGCGCGGCGCAAACCCTGCAGTACCAGGTCTTGGGTGTGGTAATCGCGGCGCCGCCTCGTCCCGAATTCTGAAAAGATACAGCCACCTTCGAGCAACTTGGAACCCTTGTAGTATGCCTTCTCAACTTGCCCAGCATGTTTCCAGTCGTTGTCGATGAATTTGAAATATGCCTCGCTAATCAGCGCGAGGAGGGGTATCTCGTACAGTATGGTGTCTATCCAAAGACCCTCGGTAAGTATGCGGAAATTACCCAGATCGCTGTCCTTGCCTGTCTCCTCTATAGGTTCGAATATGAGCTTTAGTTGTTTCGAAGGCTGAAGACGGAATGTGGAAAGGAATCGAAGATATTGGGGGGTTAGGTAGGCGCATTTGGTCTCGAGGAAGCGAAGCTCTTCAGGCGACAAGGCTACGTTTTCAAGCTCTACGAAGTCGTCAGATATTGGACGAGGTAGCAGGCAGCCACTTACTGTCTACTTGGGTCTGAAGCCAGTGGAAGGCTTCGCGGCTCAACTTCTTGTCCGGCGTTCTGTTGGTGAAGCCATAGGTGACCTTTACGTCTGGGAAGAATTTCAGGATGCAGCATTGCATCGTCAGTTTGTAGAGGTCCCTAGCATGTGTTGGGAATGGCCATTACGAGCTTGAGCGGGCGAACTTACGTGTCCAATAGTGAGCATATGCCCTCAGACAAGTGCGATATCCCATCAGCAGCCATGGCTGTGCAAGTTAATAGTCTCAATCAGAGGGCAGGGGTCTGGTAGTGGGCCTAGAGGTAGAGGGTACTTTTCGATATTTATACCAGGCTGGCTCTGGGACGGGTGGATTGGTGGGTGTCATGTGCTGTTTAAGGTTTGCAGGTGTTGGACGACGCAAACAGAAGCGCTGCCTTGAGGCCCGAGTCGTGACCGTGGCATGGCGTGGGGCAATACGCATTCTTCAGCCTTGTCGGAGCAAAGACGAGACGAAGTGGGTGGGAGGCTAACGTGCCGTGCCTAACGCGCTGCCCAGGTGCGGCCGAGGTTCGGGATGCCTGGCCTGCCGTGCTTATCGATCCCATCTTATCCGATCCCGCAGCAGCACCGGACCGGGGGTTTTAAGTGCGCGCGCGCCCTCTTGCATCCCGTATTCCGACGATATGCTCGTGGGCGTGTCGCTCCTTGCCATCTCGCTGTGCATCCTCGTGTACAACCGCCCGCCGTCGACATGGAGGCTCTTTCACATCGGAACAGAGGCCGCGCCCGCAGACCCGCCGCCCGACGTGAAGACATGCCCGAGTCCACCACTTGACCCAGCCACCGACACCTCAGACGCCTCACCACAGACCACGCCCAAAGCAAAGCACACTGCGGAAAATGCATCGTCGATACCCAGCTTCTCGCTCGCTGAGCACGAGAGCTCCGACGAAGAAGAGGACACTCTCCCGCCCCCTTCCTTCCCTGCGCTGAACTCGGCGCAAAGGGCTTCATCGCAGCCACAGATTGCCCCGATGGCGCCCCCTCCAAAGCCATCCCTCATGGCTCCTCCGCCTCGCCCCACCTCGTCCTCTCTAATGCCACCGCCGACTCGAACCCTCCCCTCCAACCTGCGCGCCCTGCCAAAGCCCTCCACGTCTCTAAACGTGCCGAGCAGCGGACCCCTCCCCAACCGTGGCCCAGTACCACATCGCGGCCCACCCGCCTCAAACAACTCTCTAGCGCCCCAGCCCATGTTCAAGACGCCCAATCCCCGCAACAAGGTCACCCTCACGCCGGGGCATTCCCCTCTTGACTGGGCAAATCTGCAGCGCGAGGGAACGAACTTGTCTGGTGTCAACAGTCTCGTCAGAGTGACTCCGTCGATGCTCAAACATAACAACGGTAGAAAAGGCAAGCCGGCATGGTCGAGCTACCAGGGCAAAGTGTACAACATCTCACCGTACCTGCCCTACCACCCGGGAGGTGAAGGTGAGCTAAGACGGGTTGCGGGCAAAGATGGCGAGAAGCTGTTCATGGAAACACATCCTTGGGTGAACTGGGAGAACATGTTGGGAGAATGTCTGGTGGGCGTTGTCGTGAGCGAGGAGCAGGCAAGTAGACTAGAAGACATGGACTGAGGGCGCAGTGCTATGATGATACCCTATAGACCAGACGCATGGTTCGGCGCTTTACAGTGGGCGACAATGGGGTTTGGAAGATAATTCAAGTCCAAGAAGACGTTCGCTGACTTTGTCTCAAAGACTTTGTTCTGAACTCGACTCGATACCTATTGCTATATTCTCCAGCCTTGGAAGTGCGATGTTGATTTTTGGCGTCGGTCAATGCATGCGCATGAATCCTGATATATTCGTACCACTCAATCCTGGCCGCAAGTGGCTGCCAGACGCAGTATAAATTTGCTACACAGTAAATCGGGTGACAATAATGATTTTCACATCCAAGCCCCGCATTGGCGGCCCGCGTGGAGAACCAAAGGACAGAAATGTATTGACAGGTACTGGTTCCCAACAGTCCCAAATCGTGGCTTCCTTATTCGGCTTCTGCAGATGCACATCGTTCTCTCCGAATTCGAGACCGTCAACCGAATTGCGGACAACTTTGCGCAAACTTATGGCAAACCTTGCGTACACCTCGTACGCTCCTGCACTGACCATACACCCTCACAAACTCACACATTCAGCCTAGAAGTGAATGGCGAGGACCCATTTCCGACAACCATGACACGACCCAGACTCCACCACGGCATCGCCTGGCTACAAGTCATGTTCCGAGTCGTTTCGCTCCTCTCATGTTACGGATGCATGGTCACGAGCGTCTACATCTCCGTCAACTTCACCTCAGGCACTACGCACCCAGTGTCGTACCTCGCCCTGCTCTGGGTCATGTAAGTGCAAAATAGGCCGTGTTCATAGAGATATTAATCGGATCAGCATCATCGACAACGCCGAGATTTTCGCTCTTATGAGCACACCAAACGGCGGCATCAAGCGGCTCCGCATCTGCCCACTGGTCGTGTTCGAAGCGCTCGGCCTCGTCTTCTTCCTTGTCAGCTTCTTCGTCACCTTTGTAGAGAGATTGGACAACAACGACATGTCACTTGGAGGAGCTGATCGAGACCATGGTGCGAAATATAGGATTGCACAGTGGTTCATGGTATTCATCATCACGTGCGTTGGCCCATACACGAGGTGAAGGCGAAGGCTAACTGGGGCCAGGATCTTCCATATCTTCCTGATCTTTATCGCCTGGATGGATAGCTGCATGCACGACGATCGACCGAGAACTCAGGAACGTGCCATGCGAATAGGTTCTGGGCAAGCCTGGCGTCACTATGGCTTTCGGCTTAACCTGACTAGTTGGCTAGAGGACTGAATCTGAAGTTCTCTCGTTCTCGACTCCTTCCACACTCACCCAGATCATCTTGCATTGGAATAGGGCACAGGAGTTCGGCCAGAATTGGGCACTTACCACTCTCGGCCGCGCAGAAGAATTTTCGGAGAAGGTACATTAGTCTGGACAAATATTATAATTTGCGCTGACTGAGCCAAGCGTTGATGTTGCGGACTAGACGTACATTAGTGGCTACAGAGCCGATGAAATTGACGAGCAAGGCAAAATTAAAAGAGCTTCGGATCGATCGATTAGCAAATGAAAAAAAATTACTTCTGACAGTATGACATAGGCAGCGATGTTCCTTCTAGTGAGGACCAGAGGTTCCATTCCACTTCCGAAGCGCAGCGACACTTGTACAACTGCTAGATTGGATTTTGAGATGCGTGGATTACGGACGGAACCGAACGGATTTCAAGCCTCATGATTATGACATTCGGATACTGGACGATTCTCTGCGTACGTGGTGCGACCCCAACAGAGTCAAGACGCGGAGCAGAGCAACTTGGTTTACGACGTAAACCATTCTCAACGAGGGCGCCGCGCGGGGTCCTCAATGTAGTAATGCTCACGTAGATCAATCCCTAGCGTGTAGTGGCGTTGATTTGCTAAGGCGTGATTCGTCTTATTCCACCGCCGCTAGCCAGGGCGTAGGGCTGTACGTCAAGCGATCAGATCCGACACTCACTGTTCATCAGCCCTTTCGCCGCGTCGGAAAGAAGATACAGCCCGGATAACGTGTCAATTAAAAACATTTCCTGAGCCGGCTGGATTATTGCTCCGAGAATAAGGATGATGGCATATATAAGAGCGTCGAAGCTCTGCTCTTTGGAGCGACATCACACAGGCATCTTCAACATCATCACAGCCACAAGAGTCAAGCGTTGCATTCCACGATTACGCACCAATCACCCAATACTTCCAGTATCCAAACCAATACGCACCTTATACCTCCCACCCAGAAGCACACACAATGGTTGTCGTTGCAGTTGTTGGAGGAACAGGAAGCGTTGGTAAGACCCTGGTCGACGCTTTCAAGGAGGACGGGCAGCACGAGGTGGTTGTGTTGGCTCGTAAGGTAAATAATAGCTCCGTGACCTTCCTGGTCCATGACCTGGTTGCTAATGAATGGCAGGTCCCAGAAGGGGAGAGTAAAGCCCCAGTAATTGCTGTGGATTACAACAACGTCGAGCAGCTCACCAAAACTATGGCTGAGAATCATGTCCATACAGTGATCTCTGCCCTCGTCATGTACGACCCCACAGCAGCGCAAGCTGAACTCAACCTGGTCGCAGCGGCAGCTGCATCATCTGCGACGAAGCGTTTCGTGGCGAGCAATTGGGGCAATGCTTCGCCAGACGACGAGTGAGTTCCCAAGACACAACCAAAGAGCTCTCAACCAGCTTCAGGGTATTTACTCACATCAAACTCACCAGGTCTCTGAGACTTCCATTCAACACCTCTCGAGAACAGACCCTTGAAGCCCTTCGCAAGACCGACCTCGAGTGGACTCAGATCCACGTCGGACTTTTCCTTGACTACTACGGCATGCCGCATATCGAAACCTATCTCTCTCCGCTTGTATTTGCCGTAGACATCGGCAACGAAACGGCCGCCATCCCTGGCGCCACAGGCGATGAAACAATCACCCTCACCTACACCAAGGATATGGGAAAGTTCGTGGTCGCAGCACTCAGCTTGCCAAAGTGGGAACAGGCTTTGCATTGCTACAGCGATAACATTACCCTGAAACAGCTGGTCCAGACCGCTGAGGAAGTTACTGGTGAGCACAAAGCCCTGGCAGGGTAAACAGGTCTAACGTAAATAGGGAGCAAGTTCAACGTCACCTACGACTCGGTTGAGAAGCTTAGCCGCAACGAGGTCACGGAGCTTCCCTCGCATCCGTATCTATACAAGTTCATTCCAAAGCCAATGCTGGTGGGGTTTTTGGCAATTTTCGGGCTGTGGGCCGTCAAGGGCGTCATGTATTGTCCAAAGGAAGGGTCGTTGAACGAGAAGTTTCCCGATATCGCTACGGCATCCGTCAAAGATATTGTTGGAGCTTGGAAAGGGAAGTGAATAGTCTCTTTGGGTTTGCGATTTGGGTATGGATAATGGAAGGGTATGAGGACGAGGGTTAGTAGCTGTGCGATGGAGTAGATAAAAATGGATTTTTGCAAATAGAGAGCAGGATCAGCGTGATGATGTGGAGTGAGGGTGAGCAGGTGCTGTATTGTCCAAGCCTAGTAGACATCAGGAGTCAGTTCAACTAACCCCACTAAATTCTAAGCAATCAGAACCGGAGCTCCCAGAACGCCGAAACACGACGCAAGATTCCAGCTATTGGCCTGCAGCGTTGGCCTGATCTGCCACACCCTCTTCAAAATCTGGAGCGCATCGTCCAACACCCCAGCCTTGTAGACTTTGCCTAGGCTCGAGAATAGCGTCATGAATGAAGTCTCTTCTGATTCGAGCGCCAGGCAACCAGCGACACATAATGGCCAGGCGAGAGCGCGCAGTTGATATGGCGGAACGGTTCCCAGCAGTTCGATGATTCGAGCAACATTGGTTCGAATATCTGTGTTCGATAGCTGCCAACCAGAAATCACCACCGTAAGATACAGTTGTGCCGCATGTGCCCATATGAGAGTCGATGTAGACGATGCGGATGCGGGAGGACCTGCAGGCATGTCGAAAGGCGCGCGGCGATATAGAGGAGCGGCCATCAGACCATCTTGAATATTGAGAATGCCACTTCTCAAAGAGTTCGCAATCCCTGTTGCGCGATCAACTAGATCTACCTTAGAAAGACTGTTCGTCTCCATCTGTCCCCGTTTCCAAGCATCCAAGGCGGATGTCTCGGCGATGCATCTGACGACCCAGTTGCGGCAGCCAACGATGCTTGAGAGCCGGACTTGGGCGTCGCTCGGGATGGAGGTGCCTTCATCCACAGGAGCTAGGACGTCTGAATGATGTTTCATAAGTCTGGGGCTGGTCTGAGTGGCGGTGCTTCCCATGACGTCGACGAATAACAGGAAGCCGGCACAGAAGCGAAAACCAGCTTGGTCGGGCGACCAGATGTGATTGTTTTCTCCGGGTTTGGTCCACAGAGGCTGGCCAATGTTTAGGAGCACGGAGGCGAACTTCGACTCGTCTTGCTCTTGGTGAGATAGTGCGGAGGCCATGATCTCTTCAAATAGAGCATACGCTGCAGGGAGGTGGGTATTCCAGGGCGCTGATTTCCCTAAAGCACTCTCGAATATGAGGACCTGCATTACACTCTCCATGATTTCGACTCGTTCTAGTTGGGTCGAGAGCGAACCCTCTGAGTGCAAGCTCAGTGCGAGTACGTCTGCCCGGATGCTCTCGAAACACTTGTCAGTCTGCTCTTCTACTTCCTGCCAGCGTCTGTATTTACAGTCTGAATGCTCACCACCACTTTCAGCGTCGGTAAGGGCCATGGTGAAGAAGTAGCATGACAGGCTGACGGTGGAATGGTAAGCAATCTTGCTCTTCCTCAATAATAGCAGCAACCAGCTGTGGCCTGTCTCGAACAGTCCCGGTCGGTAGAAAGGGAAGAGAGCGGGGAACACGAAGTCGAGATATTTCATGACGAAGTCGGTCTCAATGGCGGGAGATTGCTCCACACCACTCAAGCAGTGGTGCTCTTGATGATCCGAGGGGTTTGACGCAGCAGATTCCGCAGGTTCAATCGGCAACAGATCGTTCGATATTATTAAATCAGACATTACGTTGAATTGGTGACTGGTCTCGTCAGATGCAACTTTGATCGAGGTATTCGCCTTCTCCCTTCGCTGCGCTGTGTTCCTCTTGATCTGATGCTTGAGCGTCTCGGCCATCCGTCGCTGTTGGCTCCCGCCATCGACCCAATTTGGCTTCGGTCCGTAATCACAGGTAATGTCCAAGCTGGCGCAGGCCTGACATATTGGTCGACACTGATCGCACCTCTTTTTGCGGAGTTTGCACGTCCAACAGCCACTGTTTCGCCCGGTTTTGCTCGGGGCCGGCATGGTAAGAAGGCCCGAAATTTCATATAAGTGACAAGCTGCTTAATCGAGCACGAGATAATCTGAGATGGCCGTTGGCGACGACGCCCGGGCACGATGGGGTCACGCCACGCTTCTCCTGCAATCAGCCTAGCGCGAGTGCACGGGCAAGCGGACCCCGATGAGGCTTGGGATGCCAACCAACATCACACTCGTGCTCTACCTGTCCGGAGCTTCTGTCCAAAGCACATTGGAATCCATGACCACAAATTGAGCATCGAATACATTCCGAAAACTCTGTTTGGAAAAGAACCATGAGCATACTGTGAACGCGTCCTGTGAGGCGCAATTGAGCTCCTCAAGGACACGCCCGAAGAACAAGCTACGAGCAACGGAGAACACTGAATGTTGGTTTGAAAGGACTGTAACCGGATAATTTTTCAGCTCAGTTGCCATCGACGAGCTTCTTAACAACACCAGGGCCTGCGACAGCACCCACGATCCTACTCACCAGAAATCGAGTTATCTGATCAGCTTGGACGCTCCGACCTCTCCTCCGCATTCATCTCCCAACACTGCCCTCTCCCCGGCGTTGCATCGGATACACCGCTCTCGTGTAGCACTCGAAAGCCCGCATGCAAGAATTTCGTTGCCACTCAGCACCGGCCTCCCTTCGTGTTTCGCAATGTGCACCACCCTCGTAGCACTTGCTTCCATAACAAAAGCCAAAGTTGTTCCAATCCGTCCACTGTTCCACGTACGTAAAGTGAACCTGTAGGCGCGGGTTACAAAGTCAGTACAGTTAAACAGAGTGGTGGTTGTGGGCCGAGATATATACTTCTGCTCGAGAGACCAAGGCATGTTCAAAAATTACCACCTCGGTGACGATTAAGACCATATAACCACTTCTTCAAGACATGGAGTATCCAAATTTGACCCTTGATCTACTCACCGTTAACGGTAGCTTCGAAAAAATGTCGTCTCCCCCACCCGGCTTCCTCGTGATACCGAGATCCTCACACTTGTGGTTGGAAACCATGGCCTCCTGCCAAACCATTTGCTCTATAATTTGGGGAATCCAAGGTGAGTTGTCATAGGGCGTCCACACAATGTCCCCCTAGAGGGTCAAGATGTAGGCCCCTAGGCCTTGGGGCGAGCAACACGGGTTAAATGCATCCGTTCATGAACTTTCAGACCCGTAGAAAGTGCCAAATCATAGACGAGCTTTTTGACGGAATTAAGGAAAAGGCGGGTTCAATGTCAGGAAATGCGAAGGATATTTGGAATATCTCGCGGCCAGAGGACGCAAACTAACAGGATACCGGTAGATTGTGGCTGTGCAGACATGCGCGAAACTTTGAATGCAGGTTAGTGGCACAGCGTGAGCTGCGTTGGGGACACAGTATCGACAATCGAAAGAAGCATTCCACCCTCACTTACTTTGGCCAATTCTGTATAACGTACTTCACGGGTGACTCGGACACTTTGCCAAGAGAACACCAACTCTCCCATCAACGCGAGATGCCTCAACAAAGACAGCAACAATCATCTTTACAGGAAGCCCGAATCCTCCTTGCCCTCTAAGCTCTTGATCAAGGCCAATTCCAAAGCTCTCGAGCCGCTGCTGCCACCTTCAATGTCCCAAAATCCACGCTATTCGATCGACGCGCCGGAATGCTATTAAAGCGTGATATCAAGCCTAAATCAACAAAGCTTACAAAGCTAGAAGAGGAGGTGATCATTAAAGCTATCCTTGACCTTGATCTACGTGGATACCCCCCTACCTACCTTCGTGTTCGAGATCAAGCCAATCTCCTACTCGCCGCGCGTGGAGGAGAGGTTGGCAAGAACTGGCCTGCAACCTTTGTAAAACGACGGCTAGAGCTTACAACGCGTTTCAATCGACGGCTAGACCATCAGAGAGCTCTCTACGAGGATGGATCAAGCACTTTGACGCGTCGACAAAGACGCGTACCTAGGATACCCATCGTCTACTGATTCTCGACGGCCATGCCAGCCACAGCTCTGCCGAATTCGAGCAATACTGTATAGAGAATAAGATTGACACCCTCTGTATGCCGCCACACTCATCACACCTTCTACAGCCTTTGGACGCAGGCTGTTTCTCGCCATTGAAGAGGGCGTACTCAGTCCAAATCGAGAACTTGAACCGTGCACGCATCTGATGAAGAATCAGGCAGATCAGAAGTGTATTGTATGAATGATGGATTGATCTGCCTGCGGAGGAAGCTATATACACTAAGTGCCTTCCTGATTGGCTGATCAGGCCACTTGATCAGGCTGCAGCGTAGCTACAGCATGGGCAGTTGCTACTTATCAAAAGGCACGCAGTTGATGGCGCATCAATTTGAGCTTATGAAGGCACAGATCAGCGAGCTTCAGGCTAAGAACTCTGCACATAAGGAGCGCAAATCGCGTAAAAGGAAGCGCCTACCCACAAGTAGGATACTTGACTCTGAGCAGGCTGAGGCTCTGCTGGCTGTAAAGGCTGGAAGGGCAAAATCGCGACGGTTGAATGCTGTGGATGGTAGTAACGGCGAGGGTAGTAGCACTAATCGAGGACGCTGTGGACGGTGTGGAAAGGTCGGCCACAACTCACGAACGTGCGCGCAGGTTGAGGGAGAGGCATCTGAATCAGATGCCTCGACGCAGTACATATTTTCAAGTAGTAATGTGGCTATATCTGATATTGAATGAGATAGTTTGGTGTTCTCTTGGCAAAGTGTCCGAGTCACCCGTGAAGTACGTTACTTGTTATTAGAGGGTGTATATCGAGGTGATTAACCTCACACATAACAGCGTTTGCAGGTTAGCCTAATAAGGCTTAGCTCTGTTTAGGTATTACTCTTGAGCTCGCGCACCGCGAGAGCTCTACCAAGCAAACAATCAACACGCTTCCTCCTAATCCGTTTGCTCCAGTTCAACAATTGTTGATCCAAGACCAGCACAGTCATCTCCATTTGTATTACTAATAGCAAAACTAGCACTATCTAGAACTTTCTAGAGCAACACTTGAGACACATAAATACTTGCCTCTCCCTAGCCCCCTCTATAAAATAGAGAGAATAGAAAATAAAGAAGAGAAGAAAAAGTCAACCAAAAGCCTACGGTACATAAAGTTTAAAGAGTGATATACGCCCTGAAGAATGGCCTAAACAAAACATTTGTCCGTTGACTGCAGAGCAAGTCTGCCGATACTCAGCAGGAAGCCAGAGCAACCGCTGCTGATCTACAGAGATCCACTGGTCTTCGAGGAAGACGCGAGACGGCTGCGGTAGCGGGGCTAAGGGCGATGGCGTGATAGGAGAAGGTGGAGCAATATCACCTCGATTTGTTTGAATGTGCTTCCCGTCTGGCGAGAAGACCACCGCGCTGACCCGGCCGGAGTGGCCCTCGAGCGTGCTGCGGTGCGCCCCCGTCTCCGCGTCCCAGAGCCGCACCGTCT
>ML996275.1:0-57996 GCA_010093805.1 Polyplosphaeria fusca | reverse complement strand
GCGTGGCCGTTCGGTATTTTGCCTGTCCGCCGACTATCACGTGAGCTATGCAGGCTTGCTGAACACGAGTCAACTCCAGCTGTTGCGCTCGGACGGCTAGGCCTCTTCTGCACGGTAATGATGTAGATCTTTGCTTGGCAGTTCTGCTCGATGAAGCACAGATGACTGCCGCAACGCAGCCGCCTCGTCGAGCGTAGTATCCTTCTCGGGATATAAGCTTTCTGTAGTACTGTACAAGGTGACGAGCTTTTAGACAGATGCACCATACTTTGAGTAGATGCCGAGGCAGGCCGAGGTAGAGGGGTCAAGGACATGAGTAGTGAGAAGCGGTATTGTAAAGTCGACAGCGAAGTCACGCCAAAGACATTAAGTATATAAGAACCTAAAGAGCCTAAGAACCTATTCCGAGAGTATCTAATTAGTGCGATCGTTGTTAGTATTGTTGTGGTAGAAAGTGGTACTGGTGTTCCGTCACGGCGGTTATTCCGTTACGATTGGATGGACGTTAATATAGAAGCTGAGCAACCTGAATAAAGAAGAGATTGATTGAAGAAGCTATCTGCTCGAGCCGAGGGCGAAATATGTACTGTCCGAAGTGCACGTGACCAATCTGACACACCCCCTTGATGCGATAGCACAGAGCATCAATTGAGTTATGCAAGCCTCTCTTCCTTAAGAAGGCAAGGATGCGACTCGAAGCAGCTCAGTTGAATCCTCCTGACTTTCACGACACCAGTTTGATCCCAGCTTGTCGCATGCTCTGGGTGTCGCTGTCGGGGCAAAGGAAGCTCCTAGCAACTGCAGAAAAACTTCAAAAGAAAAAACAGGACTGCGCAAGCAGTGTACAAAAAGAATGGCTGTGCTAGATATAGCAAAAAGGAAAGGACAAAAAAATTGGTCCTCCCACCTTTCTACCCTCATTATGAACTCGTATCGACCTTTTTACAGTCCGCTGTACCGAGTCATCCATGAAGGTGCTCATGATTTTTCCAATACAAGCAGACATTACTATACAAGACGAAACTTTTGCTCATCCACGAGTTTCCATCCATTTTTTCTGATCTTCCTCATCAAACACCGACACTGTCAATTCGAGGTAGCCATAAAACTTATAGGTGATCAATCTACAAGCTCTAGAGCGGTCATAAGACATGCGTAATTGCATCTTTCTCTGACCATTACCACGACTGGAGTGACAAGTTCCAGACGTCCCTTTTGGAGGAAGCGAACTCCCTCAGGCTCGAACACCAGCTACCAAGGTAGCTAGAGCATGGTACGATAGTGAACAGAAGTTCGCACTGGCCACTCAGTGCACCATCAAGACGCACCCCCATGATTGATGAATGAATTGCCAGTCATGGAAGTATATAACTAGCACCAAATGAAGCTCAAAATGCAGAATTCCACTCTGCTTAATGTAAGACTCCTAGGTGGTATATAGTCACGTGGCTAGCAGGGGTGCTCCAGAGTACAAAACACCTTCGGCTCCCTGCTGCCCTCAATCAATCAATCCTCTTTCTCAGACCTCTAGTCTTACACTTAAGCTTAAGGATGTAGAGGGCAACGCAATCGAACGCTGCGGGTGACAAACAGGGACTGCGCAAACACTCCTTGACCTGCATTGCAGTCAGAGATGAGGGATTGCTCGGTGAAGCTTCTGATTAGCTGAGAAAAGAATCGATCAGGATGCGCAGAACTCCATGGACAAAGGAGACAAGAAAGCGAAAGCAAAGCTGTTTCTGCTGTAGCGCATTGCTCTACTGACTATGCCAGTATGCGAGCTGCTCGAATTGGGGTTGTTTGAGCTCGATCTGCTCAGTTTCTGCGAGGCGGAGTCGAATAACTCTTGGCAAGGGAGCCCCCTCTCTTAGAAACCGAGGCTCCATTCATCTCAACAGCTGATTTTCAATGTAACCAACACATACAAAAGTAATCTGGAACTTGAAACCGGCTTCGTAAGATGTAGTTAAACTAAACCGCACGTGCATGTGTCCTTCTGTTTCCATAACGCCCAGCGGAAACCTTTGTAACACGACGTCTCTCGCGAAATGTCAGCTTTCTTTCAGCCCATCCCCTCTCAGGACAATAATCCATCCATTCTTTTGTTCGTAGACGTTGCCTGCACGTAGGACATGTGACCATATGTCCACGCCTTCTGCAGGCCCACGCCCATGCCAGTACATCCAGTTGACAAAAGACATGACCTAATCCGTTAGTAAATTAACGATCAAATGACCTAGAGAACTTACCACAAGGCGTGGCCATCCTTTTGCATTCAGCCTCACCCGCATCCATATAGCAAATGCCACAGTGCGAGTCAAATATTTCGCGTGCTCCGCGCCCGTCATCTGGACAACAGTCTTGACAACAATCGCCACAGTAGATTCGCCCTTCGTGAAGGTATTTGACATCCCCAAGCTCACCCTGACAGCCAAAACAGAGGTCAACCTCAGCTGTCATATCGAGCCCAAAGACATCATATCTCTCTGTACAGTTTGTCAGATTCAGATTATATGTCAATCGAAGATCGGAAGCTTACGAAGATTTCCTAAATGTGGTGGAGTCTGATGCTCTGGTGAGTCTGGTCCCGTCAAGTCAATGCACTCGATGCCGAGGTGAGAGAGCGAAGTACGCACCCCAGAAATGTGAGGGTTCGCTGTCATAGTCGAGAAGATATGAGTGTCGAGGAAATGTGAATCTGTGGAGGAAAGGATGTGTCGGGAGAAAGGAGAATGCTGGGGGGCAGTCGGTCTGAAATACGCATGCATGTGAGGCTGAGCAGGACTCCACAGGGCCCTGGGTGCATAATCCGTCTCAGGCTGTGCCTCAAAAATATTAATTATGCAATATACTCATAACGTTTTAGGGTGATGGCGCGGAAGGCTGTGTGATTGTGCCGTAGCGTAGGGATGGACCCGGAGGGTAACCCGTGCGATGTTCGATCGACGAGGCTCACTTCACAGGTTAAGCATTGACTGAATGTACTTCTCAATCGTATTTTCAACGATTGGGCAGAGGTGGATTTTCTTATGCTGCATGTATGGTCCGTATGGTCCTATTAATAGAAGCACATTTCGGCTTACCGAATACCAGTTTTCGTTATTCGAAAACCGCTTCCCAATTTTGTTACTGGCAACAGCAATCGTTACGTTGATAACCATGCTAATCCGTCAGAATGTTATTCATTGTCATAGCAGTGCGGTGCATGATGCGATATGTTTATTGATGATCCTCACACCGTCACTGGCTGATTTGGTCTTAGTCGATATAATATAACGACGTACGTTGATAGAGAAAAGGGTCTTGACTGGGAAAGTGTGACTATTTCTTCACTTGATTCGAACAGTGATGATAGAGATAGGTGTGGTCAATTGGGCTTACCTACTCTATAGCTCACTCTAATATATAGTAGATAGTTTCCAACATCTCGCAAACTATTATAAGATGTTTCTCTAATGCTGACTAAACCAAGTAGTTCTCTCTACATATAAGAGCTTACTTGCAAAGACGACCTATCTATTCCCTTTCCATCCAACATGCCACTGCTTTCTTTGCCAGTAGAGCTCTTTTACGTGATATTGCGGGACCTAACTGCTAATGACGTATCGTCTTTATTACGAACTTCAAAACAAGCGCACGGTTTACTACAGCACTTATTCCATCGATTAGCGTCACAAATTCGTCTCTCAAACCCCCAGGCTCTCACTAAAGGCCTTCACGATGTCTCATTCTGGCACGATAAGAATGGGACGGGGACAATTCTCGAATGGGCCGCCATCTACAACTTCCCCTATCTATTTCAACGAATATTACAACAAAACCAAGTCGATATCGTACAAACAGATACTTATAGGGTATCCCTTCTCCATCGCCTAGCTGCGCAAGGCAAGGTAGAGTTTCTGGAACTCTTGTGGAATAGATACGAAGATCTTGGTATTTCTACGTCGTCGCCAGACAGCTGCTTGCTCACGCCACTTCATTATGCTGCTGGTTTAGGGCAGAAAAAGGCTGTCAATTGGTTGCTGGATCGGGGGGTAGATGCAGCAGCGAAAGATCACCACGGCAACATGCCGCTTCACCTTGCTGCGGTCACAGGTCAACTTGGCATATTCAAGCTTCTTGTAGACTCAGGAGTGGATGTGAATGCTGAAACACGATTCGGATGGGCTGCGATTGACTTGGCCAGTATGTCGCATCATACTGCCGCAGTGGCGGAGTTGATGTTACTTGGTTCACGGGTGACTGGTTGGCAAAAGAAGCAACACGCTCTCCAGGAGTACATTCGACTTTCTCCATGTCCCGCGGAGTACTGTTTTAAGAATGTGGACTTTAAATAGAGATAGGACTGTGCTTTCGTATCCCTGATCAAGTGTGTTGGATATCTCACGTGACCTTGCGATGGGTATATTTAGCTGCTGCTCGATCCCCTCTCTCATACAATCAATCAGTCAACTCAATATTACCTACACTTCCGTGACGGTTCCAACCTGGCTATCTGCCTCTCTCTTTCCAACAAAGTGCTTCCGCTTTTAGAACGCGCTAAGCTCTTTTGGTCCCAGTGTCCCGGTTTCGTGAACTGGAAATTGGAAAGCGAGTTTTAGAAAGCTAACTCACCATACGAGTTGTATAGTATGTGCGCTTAAATTAACATCTATAAATCACTCGTTTGCCCCGTGTTCAACTGTTCTGTCTCGCAGCAGTGACCCATCGTTCTAAAAAATGCACTCCGAAATGAAAGCGAGCAACGAATATGTCGACGAAGATGGGATGTATATGAAGATCATTGGTTGGCAAGGTAATCACAAACGTCCAGAGTATTTGGTTAGGTACTCGCGCCCTGAAGTTCGTGGTCGAGCAACCCACGCCTTGATCAAAAAGTTCTTCATGCCGCAATCGCTCGTGGGAGCATTCGAATTGGGAGAAGAAAACGACATCGCAAATCCTTGCAATCAGGGAGGCAAAAAGATAAAGCTCAAGAACATTAATCGCGTTTTGGATATGGCTTGGTGCTGTGGCGCAGAGCCGGACTGCACCGCTAACTGTATCGAAGGCAAATTGTCGTCTTTTGACTACGCTTGGTTTGGAGAAAGACGGAGTTTTTACGACATATTTCTCCTGCTGGAATGGAAGGGGGAGGATGGGGCTATCCATGAGACTTGGGAGTTTGGAGAGACGCTCATGAACCTGATGGAGCCAATGCACTGCATGGATCTACTTTATCGTTGGGCAAACCGGGTTGACTGTCGTCAACGGCAGATTCTATGTAAGATTAGTCCAGAATGTATAGCAGAGATCTTGGGGCGCGAAGGATGGCAATATCTGTAGCCTTCGCATATCAGGACGACGATGGTGAAGCAAATCTGACCTGTTCAATGTTGCGTATTCCTTTCATCTATGAACTATGAGACAAACTCACACTGTTTCACGAAAGTATCCGTCTTTGTTGAACTATGTCGAGTCGACTGGAGCTTTCCCAGCACCCCTGGACGGGATTGCCACCGTGCTGTAGAGTAGAAGACCAAAACATTGCGCATGTAGAAAGTTACTGCTTCTTTCGTAATAATGCGAGCTACTCGTGTGTGTGGTACCGAAATCGCTTCTGGTTTCTGAGATCCGAAATCAGCGTTCAAGCTGGATATGTACCCACGGTACGGAAATCCGAAATCCGAAATCGCAAATTCCGTTTCCTAGTTTCCAAGTCCCAATTACCAAATCCTAAACATCGATCAGGTAAGGAATACGTGCAGTTCCTACTACATACTTGAATTTGTTCGAATACCAGCTGTGCGCCCCCAAGTACGGTGAGTACATATCCAGCTTGAACGCTGAGCTCTGTTGTCTGAAGTCTATCAACTACTCCTGCCCTACTCTTTTGAACCCCAACATCATCATCCACAACTGGTTTATCACCATAAACCCAATAACCACAATGTGCATTGTCATATTTATCTCTAAAGAGCCCAGGCAAATTCGAGCATGCGACAGATATCTCGTACGCCCACGATGGAACCGGTGGACGGAACTGCGACAGAAGATGTTTCGCGCAATATTCGACAGGAATAACGAAGATTGTTTGCGATATGAGAGATCAATGGCGTGCTCTCCTCCTCCTTATCTCACGCAAACTTCACTGGATGTCCCGTCAGAATGGCCAGACGAGGATGGGTCGGACATGGAGAGCACATCAGACGGACGAAGCATGGACGAACAGACGATGGTAGATGAGGCTATTCCTAGTGTTGAGTACCCTGTGCAGTCGTAGAAAGTTAAGCGTGTAACATATGAAATGACCAATGTGAACATACGCCTCAACTACCCCTCCTACCATCGTAGTATGCCGTGTTTTTGCGGTTGCGACATATCAGCCAGTAACTGATCTACTTTCTTTATCTTAGCTTCCCATGAGCCCGATCGCCACCAATTCTCTTCCTAGAAATGTTGGAATGAATAGCTTCGTTGACATGCTATCTTTCTCAATGAATCCGTGCCACCATCGACCACAAAATAGGACTCCATGACTTCAACTAACAGCCCGTTGTCATTGAGCGACACTGAGAGTACCTCATCTAGGGACTTCCTGCCTCCGTAGATTGGAGTGGAACGCGACGAACGTTCGGCCGGGGGTTGAAGAACCCCTTCCTTCACAATGACGTATGGTTCAGAGATCCTTCGAAACTCATGATAAGTGCGTGCCCTTTCTTCGGCTGCGGATTCGACGTGTGAAAAGAGCTCGCCACTAATGTTGTCCAAGACGGTTTGCGCATCGGATAGGTATTTGAACTAGGACCAAGGAAGTAACACACGCTCCTGTACCCCAGATGTGTCAATTTCACAGTCTACAGCGACGCTGAGCAAGTCGATGGTGACATTATACACACTAGCGACTGAGGTCTGTACCTGTGTAAGTCATATGCTAGAGAAGTCATTTGACACAAGAGGAAGCTCACCTCATCAAATTCGCCGCTTGTTATGTAACGTATAGCGGGAGTGACTGGTGCGAAGATACTGTCCATGGTTGGACAAAGGGAGTGGTGCGACTTGGCAGACTGTTCAGCTGAGGTGGCACGAGGGCTTGCTGGGGAGGGTGATTTATCTGGCCGCTGGCCAGCTCAAATTGGAGCCGACGGTCTCAGGCCCGCCAACCATCACGGGAAACCAACAGCACCCAGTCCCCAGTAAGCGGCGCTGTTGATTAAATGATGCTGGGAAGCAGCGGCTCGTGCGCCCGGTCAGTCTCGCGTTATCCGCGCACATTTGGCGGCGCGATGGCTTGCTGGGGCACATGCACGCACGTCTCGCATGCTCCCCCGTGTTTGCTTCTGCGTCTGTTGCTGCTTTAGTGGACAGGAGTGCAGTGCGCTCACGCCGCAACACACTTGGCTGGCGGACAAGGTACTGATTTGAACTAGCGCGTCACTGTGGGTCTGCAGATGAATGGTCAGGGATCTTGCTGAGCAGCCTACCAGCCTCGCGCGACCAAGACCTTGTTGGGGGGAGAAAAGCGATGTCACGCGTGTCAATCTGTAACAAGGGAGTACTGCACCAAGCTGCGTTTGCGATGCGGTTGCCACCAGCATCAAGGGTTGCGTTTGTAGTAGCACTTGAAGCGTCTCAGCGCGAGAGGATCACCTTTCGGCTGGAGAAGCCGAGATATTGAACAAGTATTGCTCACTGGAAGCGTGCGGCACGGCTTTTGTTGTGCTAGGAGCCTGCATGACGTTGTGGTTGATCCGACTTAGAGCCCTCAGAGAATAGCTTACGGAAAGGCAATATTAATAACATCGGAGGAGCTCGGTCTGCGTACGGAGTGCCCGTTCTGTCTCAGCCGTCTTGCAGGAACGCGAGTTGCGGGTTCCTAGGTCTGTGGACAACTGCTGCCCGTCACCTTCAACCGAAATTTCCAGAGACGCACTGTCCGCCAACAAGCTCTTCAACATGGCCTACAACACCTATATTGACTCAGATGGATCTGTTTGGGAAAGGTGGATGTGCTGGCGAGCTGACCTCGAGACATGGCCGGAATCCGAGAAACTTTCGATCCTGATTCGTTCCCTCGGAAGTCCCATCGACGCGTTGTGTTCGCAGTATCCAGATATCGAGAAAGAAAAATTATCTTTAGAGTGCAAAGAGATGGAGCAGAAGATGAGGACCTCCATTCATCGCGTTTTCCAAATTCAAATGGAAGCCATGAGCTGCCATACGATGTATAACACGCTGAAGAAACAATGTACCTCCACAACCTACAACTCTCAACTGCACGACCTAGTTGGCTTCCAGCTAGAGAAACACGCTGAAATTCTCTGGATACGCAAGTTAAACAAGATGGGAGTCGAGTTGGATTGGTATCAGAAAGCTCTGGTGACTTTGGTCATCTCTTGGCCTCGATCTCGTCCTACCGTCCAGTCATGGCAATCCAAGCCACCGCCATCATCAGAGAAAGCATACATGGAAGTTTGCGCATTGCTGCCGCAGATTATCGCACATGTATGTGTTCTCGCAGACCCAGATCTCAGGAGTGTCACCTTCTACCAGCGACTCACTGAGCAACATCGTGGGAATAAGGACATGATGCAACTCGATATGAAGGCAATCCGAGACTCCCGAGATGCCAGAACTCATTCGGAGGCCATAAAACTCGACGTGTTGAAAGAGATCAACTTGATAGAGGCGCAAGGTGGACGGAGAACGCTCAATGCCAGCTACGGCTGGTGCGGTGACCTTCAAAATAACAGAGTGTCGAGAAAAGGAGCTCTTTGCGGTTTCTGCGGCGTCATACCAAACCAATATCCCTTCTGGTCAGAGTATTACTTTGCCCTAGGCTGCCTGCGATACACAGCGCCAGCGACCCATCGATGCGCCATGCATGCGCTGAGAGGAAAGCACGAGTTTTGGAAACAGCTTCAAGACCTAACAAAGAATTGTCAATTGATTCAAAACCAAGCACACATTCCAGCGAAAGATCAAGAACCAGCAGAACGTAAAGCACCACCAAAAGTCAGAGGACCAGCAGAAGCCTGTGAGCTGGTTCAAGTGAACGGACAATTATGTTATCAATGTTACGCTGATATGAAAGAATCTCTGCGTATGGCAAGCATACCACTTACTCGAGAGGACTACGACAGCATCGTTTGCGCCCTTCCATGTCACGACTGGAGAATAAAGTTAGAGAAGGCAATGCGCCGCATCACACGGCAGGGGGGGCGAGGGGGCGAACTTGGACGCAAGATTCTGTTTGATGGGTCAAGGGAGGTGGGGTGCTGGTATGACGTGGAACCATTGCTGATATGGGATGCGTGGTTCAAGTTATACGAGAGCACTGTGAAGCAATACTTACGTGCATAGGTACATTCAACTATAGTCTATAGAGGCTTCCTCACTATCATTTTGCTGACCATGCGCCAGTTATGCGCCAGTTGTGCCCGTTGCCGTCGCCATCACGTTCGCCACCGCCATCACCATCACCATCACCATCGCCATCACCATCCTCATCGCTATTTCGCCATCGCTATTTCGCCATCGCCATCGCCATCGCCATCGCCATCGCCAGCGTCATCGCCAGCGTCATCGTAAGCGGTGTCCTCTCCTGTGTGGTATTCGGCATCAGAGCCATCAACGCTGTCGTCTTCTCCCCTATCGTTGTCGGCATTCGGGAGCTCGCTGAGGGTTGGGTTTGTGCACTGGTCGTTGTTGAGAGCTTGAGGTGCGTCAGTTACTGTAGAAGCGTGCAGTTGGCACAAATAATTGTAAACTTACCTTGCCACGGAACATCTACGACCAAGTTCTGAATGCCGCCTTCGGGGGACTCGACATGGAAGGGTTCCACATAATGATTGCAGCCGTCAGAGTCTTTAAGAAGGTAGCTATAAATATACTCCTCGTCCGATACGTCTCCTACGACTGTGAAGTACGATCGAAGCTTGACGGCATGAATGCGACAGAGTAGGGAGGCGATGCCCCATAGAACTCGGTATTCTGGGGAACCGGGACGTAGATGGTGGAGTAATTTGGCAGCGAAGCCCCGGAGTTGTTGCAACAAATATAGTGCAAGGGGGTTTAGAGTGGCTTCCAGGTGCGTGAATTCAGAAATGGCCGATACAAACGCCAGAAAGGAACGTCTGATGGGTCCTTCAAGCCGGACAGGACGTGAGCGTGCGTCTGTTCATCGTACAGCACGTCCAAATCGAATTTCCAAGGACAGGATGACGCGTTTCGCCCAAGAATGGAGTTAAAACACCATTTTTTACGCACCTGCAAGTCCGGGGAAGGAAGGGCGTCTGGGGGAGGTCGTATCTCGCGGTCCACCATGATACGTGCAGTGTATGAACGGAAAACGACGTCCACAAAGTTTTTGGCGGTCAATTCAGTGACATAGAAGTCGTCGACTTCAACATCGTCGGTATCACTCTTGTTGGCGTCGAGGTCATTGTCTTCCGGCGTGGGATGATTGAGTCCAGAGTCGGCGGAAGAATTCTCCCTCATGATGAGCTGGGAACGTATGCGGGACGAGTGCTTCGTGCGCGAACACGGGGTGTTTAGAAGATTGTAAAGCTATCGTGTCTTCCGGACTGAGCGCGATCGGCCATGAAATAAGCTTGCTGTTCTCTACAGGTTCCATCAATAGCAGACCTGTCTGATTCTGCGAGCTCTCATCTTCAGCCAGCATGGCATCCTGCAAGAGGAGAACGAGCCGAGACCTGCATGCTTCAGAAACGCAATATACCCCGTGCATGAATGGGGCATGAAGTGGCGTTGTCGAGTCCTCGCAGCTGGGTTGGGTCGGGGCAGGGCTCAACCCCCTCCCTCCCCCCACCCCCACCCACTTCGGCTCCTCTTGCAACCAAGGCATGCCATGTAAGCGCTTTACGTACTACGTATTCATCAAGTCCTGATTTTTGTGCTACCAACTGATATCTGTGCATAAAGAGAAACGGCTAGATACCGGAGACTGCGGTCAAAGTTCTCACGATAGTGACGACACCCAGGGAGCGTCAGTTCTCTCAACTTCCCAAGGTTTATAACGCCTCCATGAGAGGGAATCCTCCCCCTCACCCAAGATGTACGAATACTGGTAGCGCTCCAGAGGTTCGAACACGAGCCCAATAAGAGTGACGTATTCTCCATCAAGCGTGATGCTGTCCCCAATACGAGCGAGCGTGCTATGGATCGCAGATTGGACTCCGACCATATAGTTGAGGGTCTTTATCGCTTGGAAAAGCTGCCCCAGCGATTTTAGCATCGCAATCCCCCCTCCATTCTCACCGAGGTATCTGGCAATGCCATCGACTAGGGCCAAGATGCTGACGGTTGCGAGCGGTGCGGTTGGGAGCGGTGCGGTTGGGAGCGGTGCGGTTGGGAGCGGTGCGGTTGGGAGCGGCGCGGTTGGGAGTGATGCGAAGAAATCTACCATGCCTTCTTCGACGGCGATGGATGAGAATGATGGAAACAAGACGATAGTATTGTTGTGTTGCTTGATAGGGATGTAGTAGTAGAAGCGCAGTCTGCCTTTTGGGTTTGGGAGGACATCTTCATGAAGCAAATAGAAGATCGGGTACGGCAACGTGTAACCGGTTGCAAGGTAGTGTTGGATATACTTGCCGTTACCAGGGTCGCCTTGGGATTGTTGAGGTGCTACCGCCGGAACCATTGCTTGTTCTTGATGAGAAGACATGAATGAAGAATTTTGGATAATAGTGAGATTGAGGAGTTGGCAAATTAGCCCTCGACCGCGAGGAGTTCATCAGATATCCCACTTATCAATGCACAGACCACCATAGCCCCTCAAGATACGACTAGGGGAAGACTACCCAATCCACCGCGCCGTCACCGAAGGCTTGAGGCTTCCATCATTTTGCTTAAGGTACCACGGGTGGACTCGGAGAAGCTCGCCAGTTTGTGCGACCTTTAGGAGGTACTTGTAATGCGCAGTTCCATCAGATTGAACAACTCCGACAATGCTGCAGGGGGATCCTCCAAAATTGACTGACTTGCCCAAGGACTTAAGGGCAATTAAGGGCCTATTTTCGGGGCGCCTCTACTGAAGGGTGATGTTTTGAACAAATACGGAGAGTGTGTGTAGCATGGCTTTACCCACGTCATGTACCTCGGGTGGTTTCGAGTATGTGAGAGAGCTGAGTAGATCAACCAGAGTCACAAGGTTTAGGGGCTCCTTGTCCATATTCCCAAGCCCCTTGGCCTTTTGCGCCTTTTTGATGCTCTCATATATGCCCCTGCCGCTGGTAATCCCGGTTTCGAAGTGGCCTTGAATGTCAAGACCCCAGGGTGAAAGGTAAAAGCCAAAGGGGACTGTAAATCGTATGCTGACGGCTTTATCGTCTTGCTCCAGGTCGAAGCCAGGGTAGAGGATCTGCGATCGAGGCTGCAATGATTCATAATTCGCTAAATTTATCTTGAAGTTGTAAGCATTCAAGTGATCTTCCATCTCTGACACAGAGAGGCTATGATTGGCTTCGTCGGTGGCCTCGGCGACATGCTGTGGCATCTGGGAAGTCGACGGAGGTAACAAAGCCCCAGATACATGCTGTGGCGGCACTAGCGGGTATGGAGGCATCATGCGGCAGACGCCCTGCGGGTCGAAGGCAGTGTCGGTTGCATGCTGTGGCAGGTAGAGAGGCATCGTCTGGGAGGCCCCATGTGGTGGTGGGGACCAGTGGCGGCCTTGGTCGAAGGGCTCGGCTGCATACTGGGGTGGATAAGGAGACATCGCCTTGCACGCCCCCGACGACGGCGAGGTGCGGTAGCCGTGTTGGACAAGGGGCGTCGACATCGTGACGAGGGGCTCGACCTCTGATGTTTGAAAGCAGTGCAGCGCGTGCGCGACTAACATTGAAGCCTATATACATGTAGCTGGATAATTGTAGATGCAGCCATCCGAAGCAGCGACATGCCGTCTTCTGAATCTGTCATCTTGTCGTTTTCGAGATTTCTCAAGTCGCACCGCTGCGCTGCCGGCGCGCTGAGCTCTGACGTTTGGCTGTTGGCGCTAGTGCCGGGGGGTTTATCCGGCCCCACCAGCGCTTTCGTCTTCATCACATCTTCGTCTGTGCGCGCCCAAAGTTCGTGTTCGCCCCACCCGCGCTATCATTTTCATCGCAGTTTGCGGTCTGTGCTTATCCCCCACCCGCGCTATCATTTTCATCGCAGTTTGCGGTCTGTGCTTATCCCCCACCCGCGCTGTCATTTTCTTCGTCTTTGCCCCACTTATCAGCATCATCCCATCACACCGTGCGGCAGTGCCACACATCTGCAAGCCTCCAGACAATGTCGACTCCGGGAACCGATGGCGTTCAGCCGCTCAAAATTAATGCTTCCTCGGCGGAAGCACAAAGGCACTCAGGGTATAGCGACGCTAAATGGGATTGGTTTTTCGTGAGTACATACTCAGCCCCCAGACGCTGCGAGGCACTCCCTAATTAATCTGAAGAAAGTAACCACAGCAGAAGCTCATATTGTGTTAGCTATATGCCCTCATACAACCTGGGCAAACGTGCCTTCTGTTGAGCGCGAGATATTCGAAGAGTGCCTATATAATCAGCTTACACTCGACGTCGTGCCTAGACCTTCAAAGAGTTTACTTAAGTGGCGTATGTCCAAAACCCTGCGCAACGTCCTGCAATGGTATGCCTGTTAGTATCTCGTGTTGAGACTCGTCGTGCATAAAATAATGGGTCCACAGCCCAGGGTACAGCGGCGACTCGGACGGTGGCACAGGAAGAACACATACGACGGCATCTGGAGGAAGCAAGGAGACGTCGGGAAGCGGCAGCAAGGGCAGCCGCGGAAGCCGCGACCGTAGCGACCGTAGCGGATACACGGCCATACGATCCAATTAGGGACGCCTGAATGCATGGATGCGGCCGTGGCCATTCGCGGCAAGGGTGATGGGCAGCTTGATCGGCGGCGATGCGGAACCTTACGAGTGGAGGGCGGCTGGGCACATTGATCGTATGGCACGAATAGAAATTGGCAACATCTCATGTGTCGTGTCGCCTTGCTTTTGACTTCTCGCACAACCCTGCACGCGAGGTCAAGGAATGTGCAGGCTTTCATATCTATTGGTAGCAATGATTCGTATCGAAATTACCCTGTGCTACGGACATGCCGAAGGGAGTGCAGCGAAGCCAGTGCGCTGGACCAGCCCCCCCCCCCCTTCTCACTGACCCGCTCGTGTCACACGGACCTGCCCCGAAAGCCAAAGCGCCGCCAACAGAGCCACATTTCTCAGACACGCCAGCCATGCTGTGTTGAGCTAGTCGAGTTATGCCCAGACTCCGACAACGCTGGGCTGGGGCCCATCCCTGTTGTGCAATTACGAAGATCGAGCCCCCCAGCACCTACGACGTGCGACTCGAAGAAGTGCGCAGTGAAGATGGGCATTTTCACATTGTATTTGTAGTCTGTGGAATGAAACTGGCAGAGTAGTGGGAGCTGCGACAGACGGAGGTACCATTGAAGCCACCCTGCTGAGAGCCGTTGTCTGAAGCCAGGGCGTGCTTTTCGGTGAGCAAAACAGGCAAGGCTCAGACCATGAGGGACGTGAAGGACGTGAGGGACCACGCACGTCTAACCAATGAAATTTATACGTGTCGCACACAGTTCTTATATATATCCTTCTCATTTTCGCCTTTGTCTGATTCCTCCGTTTCTCTGCTGTCGATGGATACCAGCCAAACCAAGGAATGGACGAGGCTCACTGCGCAGGAGCAACCCCAAATGTGCAACCATCCGGACCTGGAGAAGCGTCTTCAAGACGTTCAGGGTGTCGTGGTAAGTCCCGCCGTTGAAGCTTTTGCACAGTTTTGTTTGCTAACTTTTCAAGTCATGCAGTTCCCTCGTAGACACCGGCAAGACATCGGCAGCGCCCTCGTCTCGATCTCCTCTTCCATAACCATATTCGCCCCATGCGTTCCGCTTGTTGGATGGGCAAATGAGTTGGTGGATGGTGGAAACCTGGCGGCTTGAGTATGTTGAATACATCAGTCTGGGTTGGCCAGGCCGGCGGGGTTGGCATACCAGGTAGCGGGTGCACATCCGACCACTGTGTCTCTGGAAACATCGACGTATGCATCGTTGGGAAGTTGACAGGGGACCACTGGAGGGGAGAGAGTGTTCTGAAGTCAACAGCTGGCCACTGACCAGGAGGGGAGATCGTTGATACAGAAGAAGGATCACGCTTACGAATATAGTTTTCGAGAAAGATGATATAGTCGCGATTAGAACCGGAGTAGCCTATAAATCTGAGGGTCACCATGGTGGATGAGATGGGAAGTGGAATCTGCCACTCGTTGACACCGCTTTTCTGAGCTAATCTGTAGCCAGGAACGAATCGTTTCGATTCATAGCATTGTCTCCAGACGCATTATGCACGTTCTGCGTGACCTTCATCGCAGGTGCTCCCTTCGCTTGGTTGGTTGAGGACCGACTGGCATTGCGGGCGGTCTCGGGTGGTTCGTTTGAAGTCGTGCCTTCGGTGCTTCGTTCTTCGGGACCTGAGAGGATTCGTTCGTTGAGCTTGTAACATTGGCTGCTTCTAATTTCTGTGTCGTCCGAAGGGAGGAGCATATTGAGGCATTTTGGAGGAGTAGGATCACATGTGCACCCAACGAAACTTTTTCGTAAATCGGAGCAGGGAACAGAACTGATGAAATACGGAGGTGGGAACGACCAAGTAGCTATGAGACTCATTCCATACAACCCAGCTCTGGCCCAAGCTCTGGCTCTGGCTGTAGGTCCAGCTCCACCTTGAACTTCTGTTGCAACCAAGCATCCCACTCAATGGGAACAACACATTCGCCCCCACTCTCTTTTCCTTGATCGATGTAGAGCTGATCGTTGTCAATATACAACAACCGACCAGACTTCATAGAGCCCTTTGGACCAGCACGAATTCTCTTGCCGATACATTCTACAAGTTCCAGTTCGAGACGGTAATCGAGTGGAAGTTTTTCCTTGCTAGCCTCTTCCTTTGCCAATTGCTGTATCGTACTCAGCGCAGTGTCTGCAGGTTTGTAATCTCCGTTCCCAAAGCGTGCGTATACACTGGCAATACTGGATGATTGGGTGAATGTCAATTTCATTGGACCGCTATGGTAGGTGGGCTGATAAGGTCCTCGACGGGGATTCGCACGAACCAAAGATAGAGCTCTGAACAAGGCCGGCGACATGGAGATGTTGAGACCGTCGGCTTGGATAGGAGGGTGTGGATACCGCGCCTGTATTTCTTTCACTTCGCAACTCCAAAAAGAGTCTCTGAGAGTCAGCGCAAACCGCTTATGGTCCCACCATAGGCTGAAAATCTGAGGCAGTGCGGCGGCCATTTCGCGAAGGCTGTTCAAGGACAGTTTTCCAAGTGAGTTCGGCGCCCGAAGCGCCCGGATGACCGATGGTCCATCATCAAGGTCATTGGGGTTGCGAACTGTATCCCATTCTTTGCATTGCTCCTTTACGACCTCGAGAAGTTTGTATTCGTCGGCGATGTTCAGATCGTGCATAGCCTGGAAAGATGGAGTCAAGTCTAAGAAGAGCATGACTCCTGGTACCCCGACATACCACTTCCTGTCGCTGTCATCTTGCGTGGATATCCAGCCATTGCCATCTTTTATAGAGTATTCGTGACCCTCGGGGTAGTTTTTCAATAGATCGTCGGGTGTGGGCCAGCGCTCAATCGGTTTGTTGTTCAGAGTTGGGACGCGGCAAGGCTTGCCAGCTTTACCACACGGATGTAGCTCAATGAGCACATAGTCGTAAGCATCTTTCTTCAGCCCACCGTTGCCGTCATCCAGGCGAGCATTCCCGAACTCGGCGGTGAAATGGCACATGACGACGGCAGAGACTGCTGCGATTGCTGGTGGTGTGTTAGCGATCTCCTTAGCTGTTAGGGAACAGTTCTCAGCAGTTGAGTACCTCAATGTTGCTGCGTTGTCAGTCAAGACTTGTCAGTCAGGATATGACACGTTCGCACGCTGGTTGTGAAGGAGAAGCGTGGCGGACGAGTTAGGGGGTCAGTTATCCTGTGTCATGCTTCTCATGCTAATTGCGGCACGCCTCGATCTGAAGAACCTAGCTGATGAGCTGTGCCGTCCTGCAGTACGACCAAGCGGCCCAAGCCCAATGTTGTGGGCCGTCGGACGTCCACGCTTTTGGCGAGTAGGTCCTCGCTGCAACCTTACCGCCCGTCACCTCAGCCCATTGCGAAACCCCAGCGGGGCGCCGGGCTGGGACCGTCGGCGAGGGTGCCCCATTCCTCCACACTTCCTCCGGGCTAGGACCGTCGGCGAGGGTGCCCCCCTTCCTCCACACTGCCGCCACGCAACGCATCGGGATCAGGACCCCCACCATCAGTGCACTGGCGCAGCCACCGGCTGCCCCATTGCATGAAATGCCGATATTGATTTGCACGTACCAGCATCGATTTCCAATCAGAGAAAAAGGCTCATCCATGGCATCAGTGATTGCGGTGTACGTGTGCAGACACATTCATGGTCACCCAAGCGACCGCGCTGGAACCATGCACAGCTCCTGTAGAGCTAACGCACTTCCAACCCTTTCCCACAGGTGACTGACCAGTAGCGGCAGACTCAATTGCGTTGGTGGCAGCGCCAAAGGCATCAAATGAATAATCAGCTTCAATGATGGATCAACGAGCTGTGTGACCTTTTAGGCATGGCGTGGGATGGGACTTTTGCTGTGGGTCACTGCAGGTTAGAGACCACACAGTGGCAATCGCTCCCATATTGGTGATTGACTGCAGCAACAAGGACGCACAGGTGCGGCAGAGGATAGCAGTCCAACAGGACGCATGAGTGCATCCCGCAGCGGGACATGCACGCCGAGTTGCTGCGGGGGGGCAGCGGTCCGTAGGTAAATAGCTCAACATCGCCGCCTGATGGTACTCGGATCACCCATCAGGCAATCTAATAGGAAAATGGGGGCAATCATTATCCTTGGTGTCGCTGTCATTGTTCTTGGTATTTCCCAACTCATTCAAAGCCTCGCAATAAACAAACTACAGCACCGTCAGCACGACGAGGAAACCAGACGACAGCACCGTCAGCACGACGAGGAAACCAGACGACAACACGATGAGGAACGAGATAGAGTGGTTAAAGCTGTCTCTAAAGCATTAAGGGAGGGCAATGTGAGTATCTAGGAGCTTTGATACTCCGAGCTAACTGATCGGCAGCTTGTTGTGGTCGACGCTCACTATCGGCTCGATGCTGGGATCTGGTCCCACTGCGTTTCGTACGAAAAAGTTGTGTTGTTGGGATTGTGGGATCCCCGCCCTGAAGCAGCACAGCAGTTTCGCACCGTGGAGGAAAACAGTCTCTGTCTTTACGAGACTAAGTTGGACGATAGTGCGGCGCAGGCCGTCCTAAAAAGTGCTAATAAATTGGTACTTTTCATCGATGAACAGACCGAGGTCTCTCAGGGGGGGAAGCATCTGGTTTTGCCGGTCGGAGTTGCAAGAATTGTACTCGATCGAGTGTTTGATCTTGCTACCCTCGTGTCGACTGGGGATCGCAAGCCTTCTACCCTATGGGACATGGAGCGCTAGCCCTCTCGCTGTTTTGGGAGGCATGCAGGAGGATGTGTTCTCGTCATCGTGGATGGGCGAAATTATGTAAGAAATGATCAATGATGAGAGAAATTACTAGCTGCAGAGTTCCTATGTCTACGGAAATCCTGTGGTCTTCGCTACGCTGGTGCGTCTCTTCCGCACTTTTTCTTTCGCTCTGGGGCGTCACCACTTCAGCTCCTCATTGTTTGACATGTACCTCTCGCACAACTCATTTGGCTCTTTTTCTCTGAGAGCCTCCTGACTCAGTCTGGACTGTCGTGTCTGGAGTGGAACCTCGAACGTATGATTCGTTATCCACTGTTGCACCGTCCTCGACTGAGGAGTACTCAAGCTGTTGGGACAGTCCTAAGCGTGATGAGCTTCGCCTCCGATCGTGTAGTTGTTGCAGCGGTGCAAAATCCAACCTAGGAGGTAGCATGTCGATGACTGAACAGATTCTTTCGAAGTGCGCGGGTATCCAGATATCGTAGAGGTTCCGAACAAATGTATAGGCCGTCCACCTCTTTCCTCGATCTAGCTCAGTGTTGTTGATACTAAATTCGCCGATCGGATGTCGATAGTACTTGGTATACTCTTCATCAATAACAGCGTAATGCCCCCAGATGCGTACGTCTACATCACTGTGAGAGATGGAAAAGCCGTTGATCGCTCGGTGAAGCTCCTTTTCGCGGCCCACAAGTCGAAAAAGCACCACCAAGTTCTGCAGCGCAACAGTCTGACTATGGGCGTTTTGCCGATCGGCGACGTCCAATGCAGACGCTCCGCACTTTACCTCGCAGGTAAAACACGGAAAGTACATGTCGTACGTAGCAGCAACATAAGAGCAGTCTTCCGATTCGTCACCAATGAAAGGCCGTAGATTCAGTAATTGGTCTTGGCTGAACGCTTCCCGCTTAAAACCCAGACCGTAGTCAGGCTGCGGACGTGGTCCGAGAAAGGGGATAGCATCATTCCAGCCGGCGTTCGTTGTCTCTCTGAGGATGTCGAGATGTTTGGCACCACGAATTGCAAGGACCTCCGCGGACGGGACAAGGAGTGGTGAGATGTCGCGAAGTACTCTGGTCTCGTTTCTGCCTTTGACCGATTCCAAAACGGTTTCGAACAGCTGCTCGTCAAACAGTGTATCTTCTGGGGGGGGTTGTTCCGTATACAAGAGCTTCTGGCAAAGCTCCCTGCTTTCGGCAATAATACCCTCTACAAATTTACCCATAAAACTTCCGCACTCCTTAAGCTGGGTTTCGTACCGTGGTTGCTTGTATGGAGCACTCTTCCGTTCTCGGGGTTGTTGGTCGCTCGGTGTTGCGGTTACGGTCATATCCGTGTTTATGCTAGCGTCCGAACGCTTGCGGCGAAGTGAACCTGATCTCTTTTTGGGGAGTGCATGCTGGATGATTCGAAAGCGGTCCATTTCTTGCTCTTGTTCTTCTGTCGGCCACGGCTTATTCTCCCTCCAGCATTCGACTCGAGACCGGGCGATCGTATTCAACCCAAGTCGGTCGGCAAGCGAAGTCTCAAAGACTCGTGTTCGTTTCGCGCGCGTTGGTGGAGGTTCGTCTTCTTCTCGGGCTCGCTTTGGTGCCTTCGCTTGCTGTACAGTATCGAGAGCTGTCAGACCAAGACTGATGTCTTTAAGGCGCTGGCTCCTACGTCGATGCGACGAGTTTTCTTGGTAAGTCAGTCCATGGACGGTGGGGAAAGCTGCGGCAGCGTACCTTTCTTCACCAGTGTCTGCGAACGCCGTTTTCGTTGATTGACTAGAGGTGATGAGCCACGAGCCATTTTGTCTAGAGTGAAAAGGTGGGAGCGCTTATATATATGCCAGCGCCGCTGTGGAGTCGACAACTGACGAGCGAGATCAAGGATGCGAAGGGCGGCGCAGGCGGCGCAAGCGTGGATCAGAATGCCAAGCCAATCCTGACGCACAGACATTTTTCATCGGGAGCTCAGAACCGCGTCAGCATCCTCACGCAGTCGAGACCAGGTTCCCTTCCATTCCCCTCACCGTGCCCTTCCCCGGCCGGGATAAATCTAGTCGGCATGCGTGTCGTTCCTTGCTGCCCGCCTCTCGCGGGGCTGAATAAGTCGGATGAGAATTGCACGGGCCTTACCATTTTTTATCCGATCAGACAGTCTACTTGGAAGCGGGCACGATCCACTTTGTTTTTAGGGCTGCCGAGCACCCTACCTTTATGCTTGGTGGGCATATTCTGCGATGGTCTCGTATCGAGTTATGGATGGAGATCGTTCTTAACCAGCTGAAGTTTCCTGACACTTCTAATGAAGATCTGCTGCCCTCAGGAAGTGTTTATGTCGAAACAATAGCAGGACTAGTTAGGGATCGTGAGCAGGAAGGGGAAGCCGACGAGCTTGGTGGCAAGATGGCAATCGCTCGATTTTTCGATCTGAAAAAGGTAAGGTCTATAATCTCATACAACTGCTCCAAGATTAACGTGCCAACAGCAGTTTGATTCGATTGCTACTTTATAGTCATCGGTGTCACAGGCAGGCTGTCTATGAGCTCCGCACCGACGGCAACTCGCTCTACGGCACCATCATTAGGGACGAGAGTCGGAGTACATGTGCGTTAAGAGGGGTAGCGAGACGTTGCTGAGCCTGTTGCTCGACGACCTCATCAAGATGCCGGAAGGAAGCGAAGGCGTCTGGCAAGCTGGACTGAGCGTCCGGGTACGAAGTCCCGACGATGAGCGCATCCAGAGCGATGGCCAGTACCATCAGCACTGCCTGGGTTTACTTGTTCTACGACGTTCCGACCGCTACATGATGCCCTACGAGTTCGCGAGAGGCGGCGAGGACACCTACTCGGACAGCAGCATCCAGAACCAGTTGGGTTTGAAGGGGGAGATCACCAAGGCCGAGCACACTGAGCACTGCTACTCGAAGCTCGCCAAGATAGTCGCGTCGCCCTTCGCGGCGGTGAAGCTCGGCTCGATCAAAGAAAAGACGATTCGACCGCGAGGCATGGTCGGCGTGCCGCGAGGCATGCTGAAGAGGGCCAACTTCGAGCACTTCTCCGAGGACGGGCTCTGCACGATGAGGAAGATGAAGGTCGGACAGACGAACATGGTAGGGAGGTACTCGCTGCTCATCCCCTTGGAGCTCAACGACGCGCTGTGCACCTTGAAGAACTGGACTACCAGCAACAAATCCTCGCGAACATCGTCATGTCTAACAACTACGTCATCGGCATCATCGTCCACTACTTCGTCGAAGAAGAAGGAGCTCAATCTCTGCACCAGGGTTACAATGGCCCCGGTCCTCGCCTTGAGGGAAGGGACTCGTGTATCGCGACGACGACGAAGAGGTGCGAGGCCCACCAGAACGCGAAGAAGAGGTCCATCTCTAATAGCGCGCTCGCTAAGATGATGTTGAAGGATCTCGAGGATTGATGATCAACGGCAACAAGGTCTTGAACGATATCGAAGTTTTCGTTCGGCGTTGCTGTCCCCCCTCGCGTCCGTGGCCGTCGCGGGCTTCTCCTTGAGTTAGAACATCCAAACTATGTTCGTCATATCGCCGCTAATGTTATACTTGTCAATCAGGTGCCTCGTTAGGGCGGACAGAGAGAAGTCGCTCGTTGCAAACTCAGTTACAAGGGAGAGAAGAGCATATTGAGGCGTTTTGGGGGAGCAGATCACCGTGAAGTGAGTGGAATGTCTAAACGTCTATCTTGTTCACAATCTTACAATTTTTCTAATTTCTAAGGACACACTCTATGAAATCTATATGAAGTAGTCTATTGGAAGCACGAGGTTTCTAGATCGCCTAAGCCATGATGTCGTAGAACTCCCTGAACTTTGCCTTTCTAACGTCTGCAGGTAGATCCTCAATGTCATCTACATTGTATTTTCGAAGTACTCCCTGGAAGACTTGATACTTCAATCGCTCATCTCGCGACACGAGCTCGGGGGTAGTTCGAGCGGTCATAGGAGTGCTGGCGCGACTGCCTGAGTGGCTTGAATATCTCGAGGACATGGAAGGACCTTGGCTTCGTTGTGGGACCGGGGAAGCCAAAGCGGAGCGGCTTGTTAGAATCGGACTAGGAGTAGACTTGAACCCTAAAGACTTCTCACGCCCTTTCAGCGCGTACTCGACTGCATCTGCTGGCGTTGCATCTCTGCTGGATACTTCAACATGTCCTCCTCTCCACCTATTGAATCTCTCCTGGGCTGCTTTAGCAGCTTCGTATATGGCCTTATCGGCAAGCTCTTGCTTCCATCTTGTGCTGGCACGAAGGGCGCCACGTAACTCCCAGCTTTTTGTCACCGTTCCGTCTTGTTCTCTCCAACCAACGCGCACATGGCAGCCAATAAACCGCTTCTTCTTTCCTGGGAAAGCAATATTCTTGTTGTAATCATCATACCTTTTTGTGTTGATGTATTCATATTCTTGACTTTCAGGTATGCCTCCGAACGGTCTCTTAGTAGCGTTGAATGAAACCCCGTAAATGCCCACAATATGTCGTTTCGTATACTTGAATTTGTTGGTCGCTGGATTTCGAAGCTCCCCTAGGCGGTTACTTGGATTGGTCACACAAAGGCTCATTGGAGGGCTGTCCCAGTCGACATCGTCGTCTGGATGGTCAATAGCTACGTCTTGCTCCCGATAAATACCTATAGCGGCAGGACCAAGGCGATTTAGATACCACTTCCCACCTCCCGACTTTCCCCAAGCTACGGTTCGAGAGTCCTTGGGGTAAGAAGTCTCGTTTAGGTGGAACAAGAGCTCTTCTTCGTTTTCATCATCACTATCGCCACCATACTCTGCCGGGCCTCGGTGTAGGACTTCCGCGTCGGGGTCTTCATCATTTTCAATAGAATCGATCATGTCAAAGTCTGAGTTCGGATTTGTCGGTGACTCAGGCGGTGACTCAGGCGGTGCGGGATGAAGACTGCGCGCGTAAAGGTCCAATTTATTCTTGTACCGTCGATAATCCGCATCTGTTTCGCCCGTCAGAATAAGGCGTCGGATAGTTGCGAGTTTATTGTCGTCTAGTCCGTCCCACTCTCCTACATCTTCAAATCCATTCACCCCATAGAGATGCATGCAATATATCAGGCCTTTCCAATCGTCTGAATCTTTTTTTCCCTCAATAGCTTTGCTTATGAGGCTCATGGGGCAAGTGCAGTCGTGTTTTTTGAACTTGGCCTGCTCGTTCACACTGAAAGCCATGTCCCCATTAGAGACATCCAAAAGGTGGAGTGCGTCTAAATAGGCACTCGGATGTTTTGCATTCATGAGGGTCGTCACATTGTTGAAAGTATGCATATGTGCCACTTGCTTCTCGGCCGGTTGGATCAAGGCCGTCTCAACCATTTTGAGAATGCCGAGTTTGGGGTCCTGTCTTTCGAGGATGGCTGAAAGCAAGGCATCACGTACTTCTGCTTGCATCATGTCTTTCCATCGGAGATCGTGGTGCCGAAAATGATTCAAAAGAATCATTGTCGACTTTAGTAAATCCATCCATGGTTGACGTTCCTTTTTGCGGTGCTTCAAGAGTTGCTTGATGCACTGGATAGCTTCAACCATGCGTAAAGCCTCCACTTCGCTGATCTCGAATTCTGTGCTGTTGGCGCCTTTTGCGATCGTTTCATGTGCTTCCGAAAGCAATTTGGAGATTTTTTTGGCGTCCATAGTGTCATCACTCGAAGTCCACATACTTCGGATGTGATCATATACTAGCTGATAGGCGCTGTGAACATGTTGTGGTATCTGCCTAACCTCTCGAAGGCTTTCAGAATCATGGATTTGATCTGCTTCGCCGCCGTCGGACATAGCGCTTAGAGGGGCTGGTGAGTCGTTACCAGTGGACTGAGGCTGGGCCAGATTTTGGGCGGTATCATTGTTGGTAGCGGGGGTCTCCTCCTGTTGTTCAATTATTTCTTTTTTGGAGCTAGGAGTGGTTTCCAGCGTGGGATTGGTGTTGCTATCAAGATCAGGGGAGCCAGCCCCTGGGGTATTGTTGCGTTCGATTTTGTCGGCCATTGCCACTTTCAAGGCTGCTTTTGTTCGTGCTTGGTTTTCTTGGAGGTGAGATGTTGGGGGATATCCTCTGCAAACCAGTAGGGGATATCGCAATATATAGCTGTCAATGAGCTTCAGAGCACGAGTATCAGTCACTAAGCTGACTCTGTAATTCATTTTTGATTCGCGAGTATTCCAGAGTCCGTTTATGGATATCTCTCTCACACGTTCATAGCCCTAAAGAATTTCAGAAACTGAAAAAGCAATTTTCGTTTTTCCAATGCGAACTTCGGAAATTAAGTTTCTAGGTATGCTTAAGTAAAGCTGGCTCCAACAGGCATCCAATGCCAGTGAATTGACCTCAGGTACAAATACAATATGACCAGTCTTGCCGCGATCAATTGATGCCATAGATCACCATGTACTTTCTTCAAACTATCACCACTCCCCTGCTTGCCACAGGATATTACTGGGCTGACGGTAACGGGGGATGGAACGCTTCAAGCACCACCCAACCTTTTTCTGCGCCCTCCCTCCAGCAGCCCACTTCAATACCGACGAAGCAAATCGTCAGTGTTCTTGTCGGCGCATCGGGACATCTTGATTTCAACCCCAGCTCCGTGAGTGCCACTAACGGCACGATACTTCGGTTTGATTTCCTAGGCCTCAACCACACGCTCACCCAAAGCTCCCTTAAACATCCGTGTTCCAATGCATCGATGTTTGATACAAGTTTCGGCCAATTCAACCCATCTAACATAAGTGGCAAGTTTCTGGTCGACTTTGAAGTAGAGCATGAAAGGCCGCAGTGGTTTTACTGCGCGCAAGCAGCCCCGATGTCTCACTGCGAGGCGGGTATGGTGTTCAGCCTCAACCCAAATGACAGCCAAAATGAATTTTTGAATAACACAAAACTCAGCGCAGGGAGCAATCAAACAACAGGAATACAGGCACAAAACTACTGCTCAAAAACGCAAACGAGGGTGTCCATTGGGACGGCCCTGCCGAGCCAGGGTACGGTCTCACGAGTTGGTCAGCGGCCGAACGCTACCATCTCACCTGAAATATCGAATGTCTCGCCAATCTTGGAAATGAGTTCACTTCAAGTTATTGGAGCATTATTTCTTGCCATTGGCTTCTAGCCATTTTGTTGCTCCACAGGTCGATGATGGAAGAGACTGTCTCCCTCCCGCGCTAGCACGCTAACGCCTCGCGCTAGCCAATTACGGAAATTGTCTTTTGGTTTCTCACTTTCGGTTAACGAATTCCCGCGCTTAGATAATTGTTCAATAGAAATTCATTTATAGCGCACCAAAAACAGTTTTCTTTAATTGAAACGCAAGTTTTACTTGGTGATGTTTCGCATACAAATTCGATACGGTCAACAACCTAGGCTTGCTCTACGCGAACCAAGGCAGGCTGACGCAGGCGGAGGCCATGTACGATCGGGCGCTGCAAGGCCGTGAGGAGGCACTTGGAGCAAAGCACACATCGACACTCGATACGGTCAACAACCTAGGCTTGCTCTACGCGGGCCAAGGCAGGCTAGCGGAGGCGGAGGCCATGTACGATCGGGCGCTGCAAGGCCGTGAGGAGGCACTCGGAGCGAAGCACACATCGACACTCGATACGGTCAACAACCTAGGCATCCTCTACGCGGACCAAGGCAGGCTGGTGGAGGCGGAGGCCATGTACGGTCGGGCGCTGCAAGGCTACGAGGAGACACTCGGCCCTCAACTTCTGCCGTCGTACTTGCCGGCGTTGAACACCTTTTTCTCCTTTGGTGACCTCTACGCGCGGACAGATCGTATAGAGGCGGCAAGGGAAATGTATAGTCGGGCATTGGCTGGATATACAGTTGTCCAGGGGCCCTCTTCGAAATGGTGCAAGGAGCTTGAAGATAGGCTTCAAGGGTTGCAAGTTACGTCTATAGAGCTGAATGAAGACCAAGCTGAGTCTACAGAGGTGGAAGCGCCGAAGTCAAGCTCGTCTCTTAAGCGTATATTCCGCAAACTACGAATACATTCGGGCGCGGGGTAGACTTTGATAGCAAATTAACGTTACTATGTTCTAAATTATTTTCTATAGATAGATTTACAACAATATGTTTTCAATAGCTCGTCTCTTTGATTCTATGGACTTAAGTGCTAGCGGCTTTCAGTCTTTCATGCATACACTCTATTTAAAGAACTAACAGCGTGAGCTCTGTTTCTCAATATTGAAATCGTTTCCCTATATATGATGCTGGGTTAGCTTTGAGGCGTTGGTTTTGGGAGGTGATCTGCTGCCTCACCAAACTCCATAGTACCACCTTGCTGGATCCGCTTCCTTTTACGCGCTTTTCGCTTAGTTACTGTATCTGATTGCTCTCCACCCTTAACAAGCTGCGCATAGCTAGTTTAGGCAGCCTGAGGTAGACCACTAAAGGAGTCGTATACTAGCTTTGACTGAGAGCTGAATTCAAGCGAATTGCTTGGAGTTTGCGACTGCCAGGGCGTCTCCTGTGGGGGTGGTCCAGGTGGGGTGCGCAGCCGCACCTCTAGTCGATTAATAACTCTCTGCGCGTCGAGTGGGACTAGCCCTGCTGCCTCAAAGGCCTTCTTGCAATTCTCTGTCGTAAATACATCGAAAAACGCGTCTTTAAAGGCTGGGAGGAAGCCTTCTTTGTCGATATGGAAGACGCGTCGGCGTGCCAAGTCTCTAACCTTCTCAGAGTACTTGCGCTTCAGCGGCGAGAAACAGCTAACGTCAAGTGGCTGGAGGATATGCGACGAATGGGCTGGCATACAGAGCGTGAGGATCTGTTGCTCTAAGCAGTAGTCCTTGAAATCCTGGTTTAGATGGCTCTCGTGGCCATCTAAAATGAGGAGCCGATAGGACCCCACCTGAGATGCCTTTGTATGCGCGTCAAAATGCTTCAACCACTCAAGGCCAAGCACGTTATTTGTCCAGCCATTCTTAGACACAGAGAGCTTCCAGTTACGCGGTATTGTTGCTTCCTTATACCACGCTGAGATATGGACGCGCCCTTTGTAGATGATGAAGGGCGGGGTTGATGAGCCAGCAGCACAGATACTCTGGATCACTGTAACCCACTCCCGATCGCCTGGTTGGATCAGCTCAGGTCGAGTACGTCTCTCTGAGCCAGTGACGACTTTCATTGACCCAATAACGCCCATCTGGAAGCCAGTCTCATCAAAGTTGTGGATATCCGCATCCTACACGCCGTACTTGGCTACTATCTCCTCTACCAGCTGGAACCACGCACCAATGACCTTGGGATCTTCTTGGAGGATTCTCTAGCGGTCCTTTGCTCGATTGAAGGCCATCTTGAGCTCCTGTGTACGCGCCACATATCTCTCTGCCCAGTTCTTCCCTACAGGCTGTCCACCACGGGCAGCTAGTAGTTTATCTGCCATATCTCCCACCTCACACAGCCGGGGGGCAAACCCTCGCGACTCAAGGTCGAGGATATATCGAAGAATGGTCTGCTCTTCGGTAGAGGTGAGCTTACGGCAGTTGGGTTGTGTTTCGCGTCGTGGGAGCTGTCCAGCCAGTCGACTAGCGACTCGTTGATGAGGGATGCTGTGCGCCTCTGCAGCGCGTCGAATTGACTTAAACTGGCCAGCCTGGTAAGCCTGTATTGCAAGAGTAATTCTACCTTCTTGTTGAGCGAGAAACGCGTTCCTTGGTTGAGGCATTGGAGCTAGGAGGTGGGGTGGTTGCGCCAAGGAAAAAGTGTCCGCTTCGGTGGTTTGTCCGCTTCGGTGGTGGAATACGTTACGCAAAGCAACCGCACAGGCGATCCGAGATGAACGACACATTGTATTATTCCAGACCACATCGCCACCACGAGCTATACCCCTGGCCTTTTGGATTCTTTGTCTGTAAGCCCGAAGCACTTGCCTTTGTCATAAGGACTGGAACAAAGCCCGGCGCCGTCATCTCGCGGCTGTGTCACCGCCTCTCCGAGCCGTCCTGGCTGGCAGGATTCCCTCCTCTCTCCTTCTCAATCTCGAGCTGCACGTGAGTCTGTCACATGACTATCACATGATCTTCTCTTGGCGATCCCTGCTGACTTACCGCAGGGTTGAAGGGGCCATGCTTGTTTTCCAACTTGATTGGTGTTTGATCGCTCAGGATCGGCGACTTTATCCCCCGTCGGCTTGGCTGCGGTTCTCGCTACCTGGTCACATCGCACGAACTGATAATTAGGTGTGCACGCGTGGTCGCCGTCGCCGTTGCCGTTCGCGATGGCGGCGCAACAGTGCCGGTTTCGTTGGGCGCGCCCATCATCGACAGCTTTAAGGACCTCGACGCTGGAGCAAGTGTTTGTTGCGCGACAGCTTTTTCACCTCCGAGCGATCAGACAGGGAAGGAACCTGCGATGGTATCGCCAAGCTGCAGTACAACAAGACGCGTGCTCCCAATAGGAATTGTTTAATAATACAAAACAGCCCCATGGCGATGATGGAGCTGATACTCCGTATTGATGGGGTCCTTGGTGTAGATGGCGTCCATGGTGTTTCAGTGGTCTGTGCGGTTTGGCAGCGGTCGAGACAACACGCAGCCGCCAGGCTTCGTAACCTATGGAAATTCCAGATGGATTATCCTATCCGCGGATAATCCATGGATACAGATAATCCAATGGATAGTTGACTAGATTTCAGTAGGTATAGCGTTGGCTAAAAACAGTTGGCGCACGACAGATTCGAACCCCTAACGCTAAGTCTTAGTAATATAAGCACGTGCTCTATCACGTGCTAATTTTAGCTAGGCTATAAAAGTTATATTTTAGCTTATATAGTACTAGCGTCTAGCTTGGCAATTATCCGTGGGCTATCTCTATCCGAATGGATTTTTATCCGAATCCACACTATCCGTCCATTTCGAAGCCTGGCAGCCGCCGCCGCCGCCAGCGCTGCGACGAGGTGTCAACGAGTTGCGCCACCTCTGAAGGAGAGCGTTTGATTATGCGCAATATAGCAGTGAGTGGCTATTCTCGGCGGTTGTGACAGTATGCCGCGATGGTGGGTCGTGGCCGTGGCCGTGGCCTCGGACGCTTAGGTGGGGGCTGATGCGTCGACATCAACAGCCAATCATGGGAAGCTTTCGGGCATAGATGGCAACACGACAATCCATCGATTCCACCAAACGAACCCGGGCGCGATGGCGGAGAAGGGTGGACGAGACCTCGAGAACTGCCGGCAACGCAGGCGCGACCTCCAAGCAGGCCTCGTTTCCTAATAACGAATACCCACTCCTCTAGGCTGCCGCATCTAGACCCACAATACTCCTTACATCCTTTTGGTGTAGACGCAAAACAGCCGCTCCAAGCTAATTAAAGAGGCGAGAGATCTAGAGACGCGTTCTAAAATTACTTAGAGGAAGTTGAATGTGCAACAGTATTAAAGGCTAGGGCCACTGTGCCATTAATCCGTGTCCCGACTGTTCCAAATCCAATACTAACGTTAACGAAAGATAAAAAGATAAAAATACATCAATTTGGTTGTACAGTTTGTATGTTAGAGTAGGGAAATGGCATGTAGTTAAAACCGCCAGGGCCGTAATACGAACGCCGCCCCTTCAAGCCATCCTCGTTCATATCACTTCGTCCGTTTTACCCGCGTAGACTTAGGCTGGACCTTTTTAACGCTCTTGTCTACTTCCATCTGAATAATTTCTTCCTTTGACAAGAATCGTCCGCCTGGTCCACGTGGTCGCCTCATGGCAAGATTGTGCCGTGACTCGTGACGAAACGATTTCAAGGAGGTTCGTAAGTCTCCGGGCTTTTGGTGCTCAAATCTTCTTTTTACGATGCGGTAGGGTTGCTTGGAGTTGGCGTAGGGAGCCGCTTCGTCAAGGGGAGTTCGCGGAGTGTTGCACTGATTGCTAGATATGTGCGACGTCGGCGCCTGCGGGCCAATGGGATAGTAGAAGCCAACAAGGTCAGCGGCAGCAGCTGTTGCTAATGCTGCTGGTGTCAGAGGCATGTCAGGATGAGGGTGCGGATGCGTCTCCAGAGGCATGTCAGGATGAGGATGCGGATGCGTCTCCAGAGGCATGTCAGGATGAGGGTGCGGGTACGTCTCCAGAGGCATGTCAGGATGAGGGTGTGGATGCGTCTCGTCAGGATGAGGATGCAGATGCGTCTCCAGAGTCATGCCCATTTGCAGTTGCGGGTCTATCAACATAGCCTCTTCCGTCGGGATAGAGGGGTCGTCGCACCATTGCGTTCGATTTGACAAATCATAGATTTCTCCATGGTGATCACCCTCCGTGGGATAGGCTCCCTCGCGTGGTGTAATATCGGTTGAGAGTTTGAACATGTCAGACGCGGACAATGCATCCTCGATGTCAGAAAGGTATACAGTACGTCGTCTCTTCTCTTGAGCCTGCATCCATGCACGCATGGTGAGTTCAGTAATTAAAAATTGGCAGCAGTTGGCGAACAAGAACACACTCGCTCTTGAGATCCTCCGATGGACTGTCATCATAATCTGTCTGATAGGTTGAATTGGTAGTTCATACTTGCCTTTGAGCTCACGCGACTCTAGCTGTTTGACTTCCTGCTGCCAGTAGGTGTTTAGAGGGCCAGTATGATTCAATGAGCAGGTAAATAAGGCCTGAAGAACCTTGTCCGCGGGGTGGATAGAGGCCTGGCTGTTGTCCTCTCCTGTCTTCGTGTCCCTAAGATACCAGCACTCCATTATTATGGCATAGTGCTGGAAGCCAAGGGATTTTAGAGCGGAAAGGATGTTCTCCCGTTGGATGGTTGCTTGATTCTTCTGCCGGTGACCGGACGCTGGACCTCAACGTCAGTGGACAATTGGTAGCGCGCAGGGTTTAAACATACCTGCGCTGGTTATGAACGAGATGAACTCGCTCGCGCACTTTTGCATACCCACTTTCGCTGACGCGGAAATAATTGCGTTTTTTGAAAGTGCCATTTTCATAAGCCGTCCAACTGGGGTAAAGTTATTGATGCGTCTTCCGGAGTACTGCGTAAAGGTAACGTGGACGGGTGTGGGCACACAGTAGGTAATACGCCTGTCGCGCAAAGAGTAAAAGGGAACAAAATTACGCACCATTGTGAAATGGAAGGTATCGTTTCCCCTCTTCTAAGCTGAGAACTTCCTGGTGTGCTGTGCCATCCATCGTGTAAAAGCTGTCGATCGTAGCGTAGGGGGAAGACTGCGGGCAAACTGGACTGCTGTTTGTTGCAATGAGCACCTGTACGAGGTATCCGGCATAAGTAGTGTAGGTGGAGACTGTGGCGTAGCTGCCTCAATAATCTGAAGGGACGACGCTGAGCCAGTTAAATCTGCTTACTAAGTCTCAAGAGCCACTCGGATTTCGTGAGCAAAGGCCAATTTCCGCTTGGGCCACGTTCTCTTATGCCGGATACCTCGTAAACGTGGCAGTGGCTGTTGCTGCGCGACCTTGGCAATAATCTATTGCACGTGCGCGAATTAGCGTTGGTTCTTTCGTCGCGCCGTCCAACTTTCGTCGCGCCGTCCAACTTTCGTCGCGCCGTCCAACTTTCGTCGCGCCGTCCAACTTTCGTCACCCCCTTTAACTTTCGTCACCCCCTCTAACTTTCGTCGCGCCCTCCAACTTTCATCGCGCCCTCCAACGTTCGTCACGCCCTCCAACTTTCGTCGCGCCCTCCAACTTTCGTCACCCCCTCCGCTCATCGCGTTCTCCGATTTTCGCTGTCCGACTTTCGCTGTCCTCCGACTTTCGCTGTCCTCCGACTTTCGCCGCAGTACTCTCCAAGCGTCCACAAGGACTCCGGCATTTAGACATGATGGACTTCTTGGCGGATGACAAAGTCTTTTGTCAAAATTCTAAGAATCTTACTGTTGAACAACATGAAATCGTTACAGCGAGATGTAGAATATTTCTCTATTCACAGGGCCTAGGCGAGCGCACTATAGGAAAGACTGAACAAGGAGATATGAGCCTCAGAGAAAAGATTAAAGCAAACGCAGAAGCGCTTAGTCACACCGACCCGTTGGTAGCACAGGAGGCTCAGTTAGTGGTTGCTAAAGCGAAGGCGAAGCTTGCAGGCGAACAACCGAAAGCCACCACGCCAGAATATCCTTTATACAGGAATTACGATCGGACTTACTTGGTTTCTATTGCTTTCAATCCAATCGCCGCCTTGTTTATACATCGCTCGTTAACCGCCATGAACCTTAAAACGAAGTTTTGGCATCAGATGGTCTTTTTTTCCCTCATCGAATTAGTAGGGGACTCAAGTAAGTACGTGCTGTACGTCATCTGAATACCTACTAACGTTGCCTAGAACTTGTTTGTAGCAACAACGAAGATGACAATCAGCCAAACTCTCTACCAAATCCCTCACGTAAGCGGATACGGATCCCCTCTTTTGAAAAAAACCTCCAATCATGGCGCGATCCCAATAGCACACGGCTTATCATTAATGAACTTCCAGAGTCATTCCAACTCGCACTTTCAACATCATGCCAAGATTGCTGCCAACTCCTACTGCAAGATAGTCACTTAAGGTTGAAACTACGGAGTTTAGAAGGGTGGACACTTATTGTTGAGCATATTTGTAAGGAGAATATTAGAGAGGTTAAGGGGTTCTACGTTTGCCGTTTGTATAGGTCTCAGGTTCTTAAAATCTTTCCTAGATTACTTCTTGACCGTATTAAAGAGTCTGATATGTGGAATAAAGAAGATAGTAGCTTAGAAGCGATTTCTCAATGTGTTACAGTCACTATACCCCACAACGCTATAGAAGATATTGAAGTTACGTTAGTGGTAGGCAAGAACTCATGGATTGGTAATGTAGCCTAGATATAATGGCATTATACCTTCTTCGCGATTATCTCCATCATATGCACTTTAGTCTCATCATCGAATGTTATAGTCTCTTCCGTGTATTTCAATATTCCCATATAACGATACCAGCTATATTTCGTATTTGGTTTGAATAGCATCGTAGTATCCTTCGGAACAATCATAACCCCCACCTTAACGTACTCCTCTTCCCCTCTTAACGCCTTAGTACCAACCGACTCTCCGGTCATGATATCCTCAAATAAAGGTAGGTATGCCGTAGCTCGTCCTAGTAAAGTACGTCTAGCCAAATTAGAGAACGGAGGTGAATTAGGAAATAGAATGATAATACTCTTACGGTTAGATCATATGTTTGTTTGCCTTGAATACGTGTCTAGGGCAAGCAATCGTCGATGGAGGTGAGCGATAATTAAGGATAAGGATATAGGTGGGAAAATACTGCAGTAGAGAAGAGGACAGATCGTTTGAGGCTGACTATGTAGTCCTACCTGTTGAGGTGTGCAAAAGTTTGCCTTTTTATAGAGACATTTCAGACACTTAAAAGGTGCGCAAATTTCGGGTCCACTCAAAATACTTTACGGTACAACCATTGTAACAAAGCAGACGGTTGGACACTAACACAAAATTCGGCTGCGCCGTTAGCGCAATGGTCACACCGAATCTTGCAACCCAACCATCGCGGGTATGTAAGCTATGAGACCCCCAAGGCTAGTTGGAGAGACTAAGTAGGCGGTGAGAGCAAACACAACGGTTGCCTTCGTCGCTGAACCGGTGAGTGTGCCACGGACCTTCACGATGGCAATGCTGTTACCGTCTTCCAAGTTCTAAAACGCTCAAGCATATTGGGCCTGCAATCTCACGCCCAATATGTGGCTCCGGCGACGCGGCAGCGATGGTGGGGTAATTGGGCATTGCCGGTCCGAACGCTCCGCTCTAGAGGGGCGAAACGAAAGGCCTAACTCGACGAGAAACCCCTCGATCCGTGATGAACACTATAATAAGAATAAAGAGTGGATTGGAAGATGATGTGCTCGTGGAAGAGTCGTCCACTCTATATATATATATATATATATTTCAACCCTCTCACAGACCAATTAGGCGCGACTGAAATCACGGCACTGCTGATGGTTTTAGAATGCTGGAACGGGAGTGGTTTTTGACCAGGACACCACGCGTGGGCGCGCCGCGCCTTTTCCGAGCGCCCGCGTTGCCAAGACAAACGGGTCCAGAACAAGAGACTATGTAAGCCCAACTCACCCTCCGACAACATAGTATAGTTATCCACTCGCCAGACTACAAACAACTGTTTTACGAAGAGCGACCCAGGCGCCCCGATAGGACACTCCTCTCGTCGCGCCGATCAGTTCTGCGTACATAATATAACTGGCTTTCATACTTTAGGCACTGAAGACATCACCGCGGAGCCAGTTGGATACCATTATTCCAGAACTAAATTAAACTCTGCGATGTGCCATACAGAGGAAACAGTGTGAACAGCACTTGCACGCAATCAGGGAAGCCTCGAACCTGACACTCGACAAGATCATACTTGCGTGGCAAAAAAAGAACCCAAACTCATCGGATGAAGAAATTAAAACGATCTTTCTTTACATAATGGATGACAGGGACGAAGAATGTTACTGGGGTGCTATACGTGAAGCACTCGCCCAAGTCAGACGCTTTTACACGAGAGAGGATTAAGAAGCAGCCAAATTGCGCTTCGATTATATAAACAACGACCTTTGGCAGTATATCAGATAGCTGAGATATACCTTTCCCAGGCGTGTATAGGAACCGCCACCAACTACGAGCTCATCTCTCCAAGTAGAAATAGGAGGCTTATGATTACGATTAGAAGATCTACTCAACCCACCTTCTACTCAACCCAATGTGTGATTACACCCAAGTTCACTACAAATGCTCTCACCTTCGATATACAGTTCGAGCATGGTGTACTAAATACCAAGAGACACATAAAAGATGTCCTGTTAACGTTATTGCCATGTAAAGTACCTATAGACAGTTGATAGGCAATTTGCTAATAGCCTCTTTAGAGAGTATCGCCTTGACAAAATTTGTGGTTAGTTTCCCAATATATAACCCTGGTTGTTTCGCTAATTAGAGTTCTTCTAAAGGTGACTGCAAGAAAGGAATCTAGACGGGCACCGCTATAATAAGCCGTCGGCAAGATAGAGGGCGATTGTTTGGTCACGTGTACTTAGTTCAATATCTATAACTTCTCGGTTAAGTCAGATGGCTTCTTCTTCGCATGCAAGTGCTGGTTCCTATCTTCCGCGAGCCCATATAAATCTCCAGTGGCCCTATACAGTAAGTAAAATGTATTCTGCAACAGTTATCGTATGATGGCAGACCAGACAGAATTCATCGACCGTACTCCAATGGAAGTAGACAGTAGGGGCAGTGCGAACCGCCCCACTATACCACAGTGCATTACAGAGGCATCCCCTTCCTTTCCTGGTGACACCGTTGTGTAATAGTCGCAACCAGGGTGTGAACTTCCTTGAGTTGCGTTGCCGGATTCTCGGGGAGAGTTGCCCCAGGAAGGAAGAACCGGTAATCGACTGAGGCGAGCTGCCGTAGCTCTCGTCTGATCTTTGGAAACCACTTGATGAAGTAGAGGGCCCTGTCACCCTGCAATTCGTCGTACCTGCCTAATGTTAGGTCAAAACTAGCTAGGTGGCCGTAACTTACATAGAAGGCTCTATCTTCGTAGCTAGCAGATTCCCTACGGAGGGGAATGTAAGACAGAGATCGCAGGGTTGAACTGTGTAGACAGGGAAAGTATATACCACCATGGGATTGAGAGCAGCGGATAGACAGCTCAAGTTTCTGCCTAGGTTGATATAGGTAGTGAGACGCGCCCTGCTCATCTTTGATTTGGAGCTTGTATTCTTCTTAGATGCTGGATTGAGACGATCAAGTACTCTGTTCCTGGGCTTTATTCCTGAGTTTGGCAATGGGTCCAACTTGACACCGTTGTTTTGCTGGCGCCTCCGCTCTTTACGAATCTGTTGCATCATCCTTGTTTCCTCGCCAACTTCCTTATCGAACCTTTTGGCAAGTTGCATCATGATCATCCGTTGCTTGATCACGATTAGGTAGAGCTTATCCGTATTTTGATCGATCGCATCCAAGAGGCTCTGCATATCTTTACGGAAATCTCCACTCATAGTCCGAAGTGAGTCGTTTTCGGCCTTGAGACAGCGGTCTAGGGCGGTGAGGACACGTGAAGAGCATTGCATGATCATCTGAAGGATGCGAGCTCTCTGCTCCAGGGACAGTTTGGAGCTTTCGTCCAAAAGAGCATTGTTGACGAATTGCTCGTTAGGGACAGAGTCTAGATCCGATATCAGCGCCTCTTGCGTCACGTCTGGATCCGTCATCTCGACACAGACATCGTCTAGAGGTGTGCTCGAGCCACACAACACCAAGCCTGTGAGTGGTTCGTTGATTAGATCGCTGTGTTGACTGGAGAACATAAAAGCATCCAGTAGTTTCCGTAGATAGAAAGCACGGAGGTAAGGCGGATCCATGTCAGGTGGATGGGATCCTAGGTATTTTTCCAGCGCCAGGCAGCATACGAGAGCGCATGATCCACCATCGTTTAGTGGAACCTGTAATGGAAGATTAGCACAGACGTGTAAGATTCGGAAGTACATACTTCTCCAACTGCGTGCTGAATCGTGTATTCTTTTCCTGAAGCCTCTTTGATACGATTTTCGAGCGCTGATACCCATAACATTGCTAGCTTTTCGTCTATGCCGAAGGACGTGAACAGCATCGAGTGCACATCAAAGACTCCAAGAACCCAGTGGTTTTTTTCATGTCGTGATGACTGCGTCGTTGGGTTGACAAAGAAGGGGAAGACGAGCAACGGCGTATCCTGAAACTCTATGCTGGCCTTGAGTTGTGGGTCTGAGATTTCGAGGCCTAAGGATTCGAAAACATAGCCATCGACAGAAGAGCAGATGACTTGCAACAATAAGCGGAGAGCAGTACTGCCCAACCAATGGCCGGGAAGGAACTGTCGCAGGATTTCCTCCATCTCTTTGACACTAGAGCAGCCTAGCAGAGAGGGAGAAAGGTTCTGAGATAGGCAAAATCGAATCATGACTTCAACATCAAGTTCGGGTTCTACTTGGGGTGGGGGTAAAGTCGTCATGCGCCAATCTGTTGCTTCGTCTCTAGACGCTTGTGAGGGGTCGTCATCATCTATGGCGATGGTGTGCACCGGCTTGTTCGGCCTTTCTGAGGTCTGTTCGTCTCTTGTGTATTGACGCTGGGATGGCTTGTCTTTGAGAAGATTGATAGGGATCTCGATGTTCTTCTGTGGTCGAGAAGAGGCTCTGAGCCGGAACTCATTCTTCGTCAACACCGCCGACCCACAACTCCTTACTCCTTTCCTGCACCAGACATAATCCATTGGATCATCCCACTCGTCTAGCTCAAAATTGATTGCCACCGCAAAATTTTCCCCACAATTTACAACCTGATAATAGATACCCACTAGTGTGCATATCATCTGTCCAGGATACTGTCGTACAGTGGAAAATGCGATCTCTCTTGTTCGTAGCCAGTGTGGTGAGAGTATAAGATTGAGGTGGCGAACAAACTGAGAACAAGGTTTGACAAGATTGGGGAACTCCTTTCGGAGACATGTTTCCAGTAGGTATGTACTGCTCTGGTGGATAAACAGCCAATCTTTTGGGGCACCCGCAAGTAGCAAGTTGACAGAACCTGTCTTCGCGTCCTCGATGTGTAGATTGGCCCATGTCCCGTAACAAGTGCTAATATACCAGTAAGGCGTGTTGATGCCTGGAAGAGGGATGTCACCTCTTCGGCTCAACTTGTCGCCCGGGTGGACAAGATCGGTGCCTGGCACTGGGTAGTCGAATGGAACGCCAATGTAATACACCAAATTGTGCTGCGGAGGCTGATCGACGAATTGCTGAAATCCGTGTTCTGGGTAAAGAGATGGATCCGGTTTAGATACCGAGAAGTCTGGGCAAACGAAACTAGGTCTCTCATCCGTGAGGCACAAACGCGCAACGCCTTCTCGCGGGTTTTCAACTTTAGATGTTATAATCTCATCTTGGTTTGGCTTGGTGGCGCCTCGCGAGACCTGCTCCCAGTTCACTTGAGGAAGGGTTCCCACTTTTAGAATCATATAACCGTGATTCTGAAGGGGAGCATCCAAAGTGGCAAGACAATCAGCGATAGTAGAAACCATATTCTTTCCCAGCTTGTTCGCATCGCATGGGAACTGTAATCGCGCATCGCTTGTCCAGGCCAGGGGAGGGTTGGGTGTGGTGGTAGCTGCCTTGAGAGAATCTTGCGTGTCTATAGTTTCTGTCGCGACTTCGGCGGATGTTTCTTCTGTGGTTTCTGTCGCGACTCCGGCGGTTGTTTTCTCCGTAGTTGCTGAAGTGGAAACCGGAGCGGCACCATTGTCTGCCTCTAGGGACTGCCGTACTTCACTTGCCCACTCGATCAGGTGTGTAAGTCTTTCGATGAAACGTTTTTGAACGCTATCTCGAACTGGTGTGCTATTAGCTGCCCGCGCATGACCTCCTCCTTTCTTCGAGGATTTCGCGGAGCTGTCGACAATCTCCATTTCTAAGATGGCCTCATTTATGTCAGTAAGGAGTGTCTGGGTTTGTTTCTTGATGGCATGGAAATCAATAAGTGACATGATGACTGTTGGGTTATGAGGTCGGACGGAAGAGAGAGCATGTCGCATTAATATGCGCTCAGAGGATTTGCCAAGCACGGCCCCGGCGCTCCGGCGCCTTCGTGTCATTGGTGCGGTGGAACAAGCCGGGTGCGCTGGCCACTCAGCGCTCGTTTGGTGGCATCGATGGAATGTCGCATGGCCATCTGTGCCAGAAAGCTTCCGATGATTGGCTGTTGATGGACAGCAGCTGTCGAGGCACCAACCCTGCCCCGCGCAGCCACAAGCGTCTGAGGCCACGGCCCACCATCGCCGCACATTTAGGTTTCTAAGGTATCCAGTCTGAACGATCACTCTCTAGAATCCCTCTTCGCCGAGCTCCCACAGCACTGCACAGTCCTCATCGAGGATGTCGACGCGACCGCTGTGCATCGAAAACCTGCAAACCCAATCGCAGGCCAAAATGGCCCACGCGATAAAAAGGTGTCTCTGTCGACCCTCCCTAGTGTTCTGGATGGCCTAGCATCATCCGAAGGTAGATTGTTGACCATCACAACCAACCATATCGAACGCCTGGATCCGGCACTCATATATCCTGGCCGTGTGGATATCAAGCTCGAGCTCTACCTGGCGGATGAATACATGATCAATCAGCTGTTCTATTTCGTCTACAATACCCCTCCGAAGAGCAACACTCGCGGAGACGAAACGGAACGAAACGCCTATCACGCTGAAGAAGTGAAGGCCGGAGAGGACTGCAAGCTGCTTCCTTTGGTGCAAGAGTTTGTGATAAAGGTACCGAAGCTAGAATTCAGTCCGGCTGAGATCCTATCTTTTTTTACTGGCCAACAGGCATTCACCTCACCATGCTATTGCTAATGTAGCCACATGGACGGAGAAGCTTAGAGAGGAGAGGACGAAATTGACTAGAACGACGTCGTGGGCGCTTGATGACGATGATCACTGATCGGAACTTTCTACCACGGAGGGTAGGATTCTCGAGACTGATAGTGCCATGCAGTATGATGAAGTACATTCCTTTCAAGCCTGTTATTCCCTCTAACTATTTTGATTGGTTATATGTAAATGCCTCCTCTCCTTAGCTCGAACAAGAAACGTATACTTAGCCCTCCACCTGATTTAGCTCAACCCATGCTGCGGAAGTATCTCATTCATCTCATCGTACACCTTCGAATTCGGGAACGCTCCATCTTCCGCCTCCTAGTGAAGCGTCTCAATAACCTTTCCGCTAGTGATCGTTCATTTAATTTTAGAGACGGAGCCCGAACCTGGCTCCGCTGATGAACAGTTGAAAGGCGCGTGCTAATATTAGAACAGTCACGTCACTCTTGATCTGCGGGGACGGGGTGTGCGATGGCCCGTGATGACATCGGAGCCACTCGCGCTATGGCGACTGCGCGACGCATGGACCGAGCTCCAGCCGCTGCCAAGCTAAAGAGAACCGAAACAAACAAGGTGCATCTAGTCTCCCACAACCTTCGCATCCACCCATTATGAGCAGCACCTAGCCCAAGGCATTGAGCTAGCATTTGTCCTTTGGTCCATTATCTACTATCGCTCCGAAGCGCGCCGAGACAGCTACTGTCAACGGACCTAACTAGACACCCCACTGTTACCGCCATGGCCGAACACTCGCCTGATTACAAGAAGCTATTTCTCGAAGAACAACGCAGGCGCGAAGCAGCGGAGCAGGCGCAGAAGGAAGAACAACGCAGGCGCGAAGAGGAACAACGCAGGCGCGAAGAGGAACAACGCAGGCGCGAAGAGGAACAACGCAGGCGCGAAGAGGAACAATGCAGGCGCGAAGCGGCGGAGCAGGCGCAGGATAGGGCTGAAGAGAAAACGCGCAAGACGACTCTTCCGGAGTTCCTCGACGCCTGCCACACTAATCTACACTCCGGTCTCACCGTGCAGACTGATACGACCTTGTCGACGCGAGGTGACCCTGCGAATGCGACCAACAAGCTTCGACCCGAAAATCTCGTTCAATGGGAGGATTTCCCAGCACAGCAGGCAGCGATCTGGGACGTGCTTATGGCGTCTGCCTTCGCCTCAGAGCGACACTTCACATCGCTGCACACGTTGGAAGAATCTGGGGGAGCGATCCTGCGCAAGATGATGAGTTCCGAACTAGATCTCCATCTCTTTCAACGCTCCACCGTAGACGACCCTGTCACGTCTATTATCGAACGGCTATACGATCAACGAACGCTACGACGGACATTTGGACTCAAAGGCTCAGTACAGTTTGAGAACCATGCCAACACTCTAAGCCCGGAAACAGAACTAGAGGAAGGTATGGGATCCATGACCGTCTCCGAGGCTCGGCGACGACGGTCACCACGCCTACAGGCCCGGGCCCAAAACAACTCGCCAGACCGCCCAGAAGCATTGGCCGCACCACGAGCCAGCACAGCACGATCGTCCCGGCCTCGAGCCGATCAGTTTTGCGTCTACAACACCAGCATTCAGAACAGAGAGACTCGCATCGCGGCCTATATCACCGAATACAAGCCTCCGCACAAGCTGCCACTCGGGTGCATCTACGAGGGTTTGGAGGATATGGAACTGGACGAGGTGGTCAGGTCTCGCGAAACAGATACCCCACGCGACCGCTTTCGACGGCTAATAGCTGCCGTAATCACACAAGCATTCTCTTATATGGTTAAGCTTGGGGTGGAGTATGGTTGCGTGTGCACCGGCGAAGCACTCGTCTTCCTACGAGTTCCCGACGACCCCAGGACGGTCCATTACTTCTTGTCTGTCCCCAAAGGGGACGTCGGCGGAGCTACGGGGTGGGCGCCCGATTCAGATGGACCGAATCGACTGCATCTAACAGCGGTTGGGCAGATGCTGGCTTTCACCCTGCAGGCGTTGAAAACACCCCCCCGCAGCCACCAGTGGCGTGTCGAAGCCGCCTCTCGGCTCAACAGCTGGGAGGTTGTGTATGAGGACCTATTAGACGCCATCCCGGACGAGGACGCGCCGTCATCAGAGTACCGCCCGCCTCGGCACGACGGGTTTCTTCGCATGTCACCCGTCCAGCTCCGGCGAAAGCATACCTCCATCAACTCCCCAAGCTGCGCACAGCCACAGGACCAGCATGCCGCCAGCGACGAAGAACCCGACTCTGATACTCCGAGCCGACGGCGACCTTCATCCCAGGGCTTGTCTCGTGTACAGGCTAGTAGCAGCAGCTCCTCGCCTAGCCAGAGTTCGCGCAGAGGATGGAGCGGACAGTATTGCACACAAAACTGCCTACTGGGGTTAGTCAACGGGGGTCCCCTTGACATGTCTTGTCCAAATGTTCGAGATCATGGGCAAAGCCATCATCAGATCGACCAACCCAACTTCCTTGTTCGTATGCGCCAGCAGCTCTCAAGCGACTTAGATACCGACTGCAAGCCTGTGAGTCTGCCTGGTGCTTGCGGCGTTTTGTTCCAAGTCCGGCTGAAATCGCACGGATACACGGTAGCAGCCAAGTGTACTCCCTTTCACTTTGTTCATCGTCTCGAACATGAGGCTACCGTTTACAATGTCCTCCGTCCGATCCAGGGCATTCATGTGCCGGTTCATCTTGGCAACATAGACCTGGCAAACCCCTATTACTACGAGGGCATTTGTGAGCTTGTACACATGATGTTTCTTAGTTTTGGAGGGAAACGGATCTCCCAATGCCTGACTACCAGGAACAGGCCACTTATCACAAAGGAAGTTGACCACTCAGCCCGAGCGATCCACACTCTTGGAGTCTTGCACAAGGACCTTGACCCTCGCAACATACTGTGGAACGACGTGACTGGTCGAGTAATGGTGGTTGATTTTGAGCGGGCCGAGGTTGTCGAACAACGAACCGTACTAGGCATCATCTCAGCAAATCGAAAGAGGAAGAGAGGGCCCGATGCAAGTATGGCAAAGCAGGGTGGGGATAGATCTTCTGCATTTGCGCGGGAGAGACAGCGTGCGGCTATCGAACTACGTGGTCTCGGGCTTACTCCCCGGTAATTAGAGTTATCAACAACATTCGGAACTACATGGCTACGACGTGCATTCCCCTAACCAAGCTAGTTGAAGAGGCGGGAAAAACCGTTCGACAGGATCGTTACACGATGCAGCTTATCTCACTCTGTACTGCAAGGGGAAAAGGTGGCCACCAATGGCAAAAACTGGACGATGAGAAGAGTGGAGGGATGGATATCATCGACCATATGCCTTTAGACATCGATCGGCTCTTAGATTGCGGTCCTGGGCCTTTCTTCGGTCCAAAACTGATGCTTGGGTCAATCGATCCGGATACTGATAGATCCTCGAAGAGAAAGGATAGGAACCCTATGCTTTATGGCGAAACGTGTACGAGGTTGACGAAGGAGGAGATGGAAAAATGTCCCTGTCAGACGGAGCCAATGAACGATCAGACTGCAAGTCCTCGGATCCAGCTGGCACAAAAGTGAGGTCCAAGAGCAGACGAGTACTGTATACAAAACAACAGAGGGTGTTGATTAAAATATTTCATGCCTCGGAAGGTCTATTCAGAGCTACAGTGTGTTCGCAACGCCTTCCGCAGCGTCGCGAGACAGGACTACGCTTCGGACTTCCAGAGTCTCTTCATCATAAATGTACGAGGCCATGATTGTCGCGTCACGGTACTATAGAGGTTGATAGATGCCCCTGAAAGTCTGCTCAACGATATGACCAATATCACACTTTTCTTCGTCGGAGGCTATGTAGATAGCATCGATGAGTGTTGTCTTGTTGGCAAGGTCCCTCTAAATACAACGTTAATATGACGGCAGTTGTTTTGCGGCTATCTTGTTTCGAGGCTTTTGGGCCTCTGATAGGCTCCACGCGAAACCAGAGCACGCTTTTCTGCATTCTGTTCTCAAGCTTCTGTCCGTTTCCAGCCTCGGCCTGCGTCAACGCTGTTTCGGTCGTCACATACGTTTCGCAGCATGTGGAGTTACCAGAAACTAGAAAGCCACGGCAGGCTTGATGTGTCAGAGCTGGAATGCTTGTCTAGGCGCACATCTCTACACAAGCCCAAAGATCGTTCGCCAATAGGGAAAGTTGGGGAAAGTTGAGGAAATCATGCTTGGCTTGCCTGGCTACGTCAATTGCTAAGCCCGGTCTGCGCTTCATAGCACGAACCAATGCCCACGTACGCCAGATAGATGTAGGTAAATAATTAAGTCAGTGGTGGAAGGTAGAACTATTTGACCGTTGGATGAAGCGGGGCAGAGCGGATCAACAAGGACCTGGGCGTCGGCTGGCTGCCAAGCCCGCCAAACTGGGCATAATCGCGAATACCCCAACGAGTTGAGTTAACTTCGGCATTTCAATAACCAAACGAATTTCAATCGGTGGGCGACATCTGCATTTCCAATTCAGGCGCCCGTTCCGGCTGATGACTACATTCGGTTCCTCTTTTTCTGGATCGGTATGTTAAATTAGCTCCACAAGGCCGACTTGTTCTATTTTGGTCGTTGGTCCATGTTTCGAGCTGCCGCTAAATTTAGCGTCCCTGCGGTGGGTGCTTGGGCGCGACTGTCGCGCGTGGACTTCACCACCCACCTCCCTCCTTTCCTTGCATATGCCGGAATGTCGCTCATACTGTTAGATGACACGATTTTAGATATAGAAACACTACTCGAGATTGTCAAAGGTCTTAAGAGCGAGTTTAAAGGGTCGACTAAGCCAACAATTGACTTCCGAGTTCGCAAATGTCAACAGACTCTCTCTACGATTAATACTAAAGCCAACGTATTACTCAAGCGACTGCCATCCAAGCTGGCAGTCACAGCGCCGATTGCGCCGATTGTAACACCAGACGATGTGCAGCAACAGGCAGATCTAAACCTGGCGGAAACCCCCCAGCGACGCCACCTCTCAACACCTGATGCCTTGTTCAAGCGATTTCCACCTGAGCTGACTGTCACAGCGCCAATTCAGTCGACACCAGGACCCAGCAACACGCAGGAACAGGCAGATGAGAACTCCGCCGGAATTCTCCCAACGGTGCCAACGCCGGCTCAAAGCAGCGCGCAGATTCAAGACGAGCCCGAGCGTCCGAACATACCCACGCGAACCAAACCCCCCAACCCCTCTCTATCGTCAGCCGATTCCAGATTAGTCGCAGAAGTGATAGCGGGCTTTGGCGATACTATCGAACGGGAAGAGGGAGGCAATGACGAGGTAGAGAATAGACAAGGTGGTGGCATCGAAGAGATAGGTAGGGAAAGCCATTCCAGGGGCGGCGACGTGGCGATGACAGGCGATCCCGCGACTGTGAGCCGAGATGACGGGGGCAAAGAGTGTGCTGTGCAAGTGGATGGAGCCATGAGAGAAGCTGTAGATGTCGTCAAATTCACCACGTCGCAGATGGGGAATCAGCTGGTCGCAGAGCTGGAAGCTTTGGCAGCAGAAAAACCCGACCGCTGCTATGACAAGATCTCATTAGAAGATTTCACACCCCCCGACTTCTCCCAAACCCAGTCTCCCGCTAGCGGATACATGCGAGGGAGCAGATTCACGAAGAACGAGGACAAAGTGGTGGCACAGTTGATAAATGCAGAATTCACGTTCCCACCAGCGTCCGCCCTATCCCAGAGACACACGGCTCCTTCGCGAGAGGACATGAAGGCCTTCTTTCAACGGGTTTTCGACAATCCCCCGAGCGAGCCGCTCCCGTACTTCGTAGGCCCGCCTCCTATGCCCTCACACTACACGCCATTTGTCGATGCAGGTCCAAGGCTTCGCCAAAGAAACCGCGGCAATATTCCTGGAGTCAATACTCCCTATTGGTACATCAGTCGGCGTGAGAATACCCCGGCTACGCTCCATATCGAAGACGGCGATCTTGGCTCTGTCAACCTAGTGCTTGCCGGAGCGCCCAAGATCTGGCTCTTCATTCCGGCGTGCGAGAAGGGTAGACTGGAGGACTGTATGGGGCAACTCTACGGTCGGAGGCGCTCAAACTGTTCTCAGCACATCCGCCATTACAATGCTTTGATCTCCCCAAGCCTTCTGGAAGAGTGGGGGATTGCCTATCATTTGGACTGTTGTCTGCCCGGCGAGATGATCATAACAAGACGAAATACGTACCACCAGGTTTTGAACATGGGCCAAAACGTCGCCGAATCTGTGAATATCGAATTCAGCAATACCCCAGACTTACCTCCGAGCTATGTCTGGTGCACGCACAAGTGCGGCCCCCATACATTGACAGCTTCTCATTTCAGCTTGCGTCCTTCCGCAACAAGTCCTCTCCCAACAACTAGTAACATGAAACGACAACGCCAATCTTCCGGCGCCCCTGACGCCAAGAAATCCCGGACGGTCGCAAAGTCTTTGCCCACGACTACAGGTACGGCTTATGGTTGCTTCAGTTACTCGCAAGTGCGCGACAAGTTCGCCAAATATCCAGGACGCACTCATCGGGCGGACGATTCGACGATCGACCTCTTGACTCGTCTCTTCTTTGCTATAGGCAGCCCGGAAGCGTGGTGCCAGTTGCAACAGGCATGTCGCCTAGCTCGAGATGGAAGAAATAGCAACTTATTTTGCCGTGGCGAAACGCCCGCTAAGGCAATGGAAGCCCTAGACAAGGTTGAAGGAGTGGTGAGTAGTTGCTCGGTTGTTCATCGACATCACCTCATGAGCCTCTCCAAACGCCGCCAGCACCTGGTTAAGCAACAAAAGGCACATGGTCCAGAGCAGCGTACACGCAATGGCAGGGTCCAAAGGGCCGAAACGCTGGCGATAGATCAGCTACATCAGGAGGCTTTCCCTTCAACAGCGGGCGAGCAGTCTTTTCAGCAGTCTGCGCAGCGGCGGAAGAAGCTCGAAAGCAGGCTTCACCATGGTCGTCATTGGGTCTCTCTAGGGGACCGATTCTCGGCTGGCACTCTAGCTCTAGTAGCTACTGGCCCTAGCTTAACAAATTCACAGTTCGTATCGTCTAACTTTGTTTTCAGTCCACTAACGTGAACTAGAATTGAGACAGTAAAGGACAAGGATTTCGATATGTTCCTCGACATACTGGACCAGGAAAGGGGAGATACTGTAAGAAGATTATCCGCACTAGTCGACAGTATCTACGACGATGTCCTGTTCAACTGCGAACCATCCCGGAAGCAATCTTTCGAGGAGATAGACCGACAAATACTCAGCAACACGGAGTTCGACTCCGAGTGCCTTCTTCAGTGGTGCTCTAATGCTGAGTCAGCGCCTTGATTTTCGCACCATAGCAAAGTGGCAAGTTGGCTGCCAAGATTCACGTGATGCTTCTTACTAAGCATCTCCTTCGGAACGGCAGGCTACGCAGCTGCGTAGGTGCAACAAAGGTCTCTTGGGCTATCACAGCTTCATTCATGTTGATACTGTATTGAGCAAAGGAAGAAACCTCTAGTACTTCACGCCGTGCTGCGGTATCCAGGCGTGGAACACCGCCATCTGCTCCTCTGACGACAAGCCTTGAATTCGTGTCCACAGCTCCAATTGCTCTTCGTGGGGTTCCGGTCCGCTAAAGCACGCCGAGATTCCGTCATAGTAGTGATACCTATAATTCCATTCGAGCCAATCGCCTGTCAAGGGAAATTTACTGGTGATGAATAGCATGCGCATCGACCTCGGGAGAAGATCTGTAAGCTTTGGTAAATGCGCAATTGCTGCTTGTGGTAGCTCGAGGTGTTCCAAGCATGAGAAGTTTTTCAAAGAGGTAAGTGAATCTGTGTTTGATAGAGCCGAGTTTTCGAAGAGCTTTAGCCGCAGGACTTTAAGTTGGTCCTTAACCGGTGCAAGGTCTTCTTGTAGTATCACCAAACTTCCTCGCGATTCAATTGTGATATTGACTGGATTTCCTTCGAACATTTCTTCGTCGGTGATCCATAGAGTAAGATAACGTAATTGCTGAAGGCAGGAAATTTGGCTTAGACTGTAACCGTTCCCATATTCCACGGTTTGCGAATTTCCATCCAAGATCGGAATATGGTACCTGCAGGCCAAGGTCGTAATGTGAGAGTTTTGAAAGCCTCCAGACTCTATATCAACAGAACGGAGAATCTGCACATGTTCTAACTTCGGCGGCAGAGCGATCCATTGCCACTGAACAGTGTGCACGTGGAGATCCAAGTGTCGCAGTTCAGCCAGTACGGGGATGTAGGCAGTGCTGACGTTCTCCTGCCCGATCAGAAATCCAAAGAATTTCTCGAAAGATGATACTTCGTACTCATCCGAGTTGTAATATTGGTTGGGATAATCGGTCGGTCGGTTGGGCACATGCAGAACCAGACCCCTGAGGTTTTTTGCTAAGCAAAGCAACAAGGTGACCCATGTATACGTTGACCGGTAATCAGCTGTCCCTGGACGATACGTCTCGAATGTGGTGAAAATCCTCTCAGCCTTCCCTACAACCATACTACGAAATTCTTCTTCGGCCTTGTCTAGTGGTCCTAGACCACAATCTCCAGTGCTTATACGAAACGACAGAAAGCGAATCTTTCTGCCGATATCGTCATGAGTGAGAATCGTGCGGACCACCTTGTAAAGCTTTCGACGCTGGTTCTCCGTGTTATTACCACCGCAGGATACATCTATATCTCTGTAAGTTATAGGTTTTCTTTGGCAGCTTCGCAAAATAGCCTACATACCAGTGAGGCGTTTCTTAGGTCGCGTGCGTCTGGAGGCATGGCCTCGGCCAATATCTCGATTGGGAGGTCATGAATAGTCGCCGTTTGGCTGGACCTGCGATACGTCAGTTCGTAAAGCATGCGTGATGTGCCATATTGTCAAACATTCTGAGAGATTGTTTGACTGCGGATTTAGAATATCTTCTTCCCCTACTACGTTTGGCAGAAGGACCGTAAAGTTCGTCGATCTAATCCCCTGGACAGGACTTCAAGCCCTGAATGGCGAAGAGATAAGGTGGAATGCGTGCTGGTGGCGTGGTTGGGCGATGTGTTGCTCCGATGGAAGTTCATGGGAAGATTCCGATTGCCTCGGGTGTACCTTTTGGTGGGTAGTGGAGTGCGTGGGTGAACAGGACTTGCTGCACCTTTATGAAGAGCCGCCGGGCCGATAACAGCATTGGGGGGGCCGTGTGCAATGCTGGCTTATGGGAGCGTGGGTCTGCCGCCCGCTGCAAACGGATAGAGAATAGTGTGGGCGGGTTCCGTGGATTGAGGATGCTGGTAGCGAGCGAGTCCATGCTCAACCTCTCAACCTCTCAACCAGAAGCTGCGTGAGTCACGCGCAAATTGCTCATATCCACCGCGCCAGCTGGCGAAGCTTCTCATCGCTGCAAACGGATACACTCGATGAATCCTGGCGCTCTGCCCAGCCAATCAATGGAGGTTCCATTATCCAGGGTGTCTTATGTACATGTAATTTTATTAGCAAATAAAACACTCAACAGGAACAGAAAGGCCCTGGTGGTCTCCCATGGTCCCCGCGTGTCCCTCCCCTCAGCGCCCCCGCCACCACCTGTGTAGAGTCGTGGCGTAAATGACTGCTTGCTATTGCACCAGAAGAATGCCATCAGAAGCTCGGTCAAGAGCGAGTGAAAGAATGCCTGAAAATGCAATGCAAAGGTCGACCACGGTTGCTTCCTGGAACGAAATTAGTGGGAAGGTTAAGCCTAGGCACGACGACGTACCTCCAGACGCGAGGACACTCTTTGAGAAGTGTGATAGTATGTCTCAGGCGGCTTCTCTCCCAGCGTACGCATTGGGAGACGTACTTCTTAAACGACGTCTCCAAGGTAGTCTCAACCCGTGCGTTCTCATCGGTCTGAACTTGGATCTTAAACTCGCTCGTCCAAACGTAGCGCGTAATAAAGTTGTCGTCGTCCGGATTGAGCTCATGGCCTCCCCACTTTTCTCCGAGGTATGCCTCTAGGAACTGTTCCGACTGTATTATTTCAGTACGTATCGCTTGTGTACGTCCAGAAAGACAGGAAATTCCTCCATCTATGTTAGAAGTACCAACGGTCTCGAAGTTACGTCGTGAAATATAAAGTGCGCCGAGGAACTTGGTCCAATTGCCCGGTTCTCGTCGCGGCACTCTCTGGAGCGACCCAACCGCTCCAGTGTCGGGGTCTGTAAACGGTGCAAGCAGAGAAGGTAGGAAGCGTTGCCCACTTGGCCAGTACACGTCGTCGTCAGCAAAGACTGTAAAGTCGGTGGTGACATTTCGTATACCGCGCGCTATCTGGTGCCTCTTGCCTGGGTTTCCACTGTCCACTACTTTGATTTTTTTATCAACTTTGGCTGCGATGGAAGACAGTGTAGGTACTCGACGGCGTGGGGTAACGACGATGATCAGAGAAGGGCACGCAAGAGAGATACTTCTCAGCGTGTTTCGGAAGAGTTCTAGTTGATCGTCCGCGCATATCGTTGGTATGATTACGGTCACATCCTCTCTCGAGAAGGATGGAATACTCGGCAACGGAATGGGTCTGGCTAGAGACCGGGATACAGTGTTTCCTAGAAACCGGTAGTAGCGAAAGATACTGTGCAAAGGTCAGTCCTGGCGGGTAGCAAGATGAAAAGCTTACAACACCAAAGTAAAAAGGACCAGATGTTAACTAGTTGCCATGGCGAAAGGACGGAGGTTTCGGTAGCACAAATTTAGCTTGCTAGCAAGGCCCGTGCCTCTTAAAGGATTTGCTGCGACCCTCTCGTGTGCCACAGGGACATCCCCATGTCAGCACAGGATCAATAATGCATCAGGGTATGCGCCCAGCCTCACTGCAATAGGGGCAACATGCACGAAAAATTGGTGGCTTGTTCCACTGGCCCTCTCGCGCACTCTGCAGCGCCCGCTATAGGTAATGTGTGTCGCAACGTGCATGATTATAGGGCATCATCGGTGAAGGACGGAAGACGCGGGCTGGAAGTGTAGCATCGAGTCTCTCCTGGATCCTAGCCGCCCCTACCCTGTCTCCATTGCGGCTACTCCTCTTCTATAGACACATCTCTAGCCCTGACCTTTCGCTCTCACACTCATCCTCCGCAGCACCTTTTATAACACGAGAAGCATGTTTGGACTCTCAATTCGTAAGATCTGGACCGAAAGATGCATGAGATTTAGCTAAAAACAAAGTAGAACCTGTCATGCTAGCCATGCTCCTCCCGATTGTGGTCACGAGCCTGCTATTCCTTAGCACCAAGTCCCCGATATGGGGGCGGTCACTCCGATTCGCTGCTATCGGGCTATTGGGGGGCGAAATGATTTTACAAAGTTTATACCCTGAAGGGCTGTGGTTGCGGTGCTTGCTTTGTGTGGGGGGGCCTTTGGCTTTCGTAGTATATGGTGCCTGATGGCGCGGAGGAATAGGCTTGAGGCTGGTCCGAAAGGTCCGTAGTGGGTGCCGTGACCTGTCGAAAGGGTGGTTTGGTTCCGCTAAGCAATCCACTCTTCATCTGCAACTGCCACTACTAGTGTTTGAGAGATTTGGTTGGTGAGCCCTCCACAAGGAGAGTCCACAGACTAGTATTCGCACTGCGCACCTACAGCATCATTCGAGGATCACATAGTGCTTCCTGCGCCAGGAATGAGCATCTCGACGCACTTGGTGAGGAGGTTGCTAGCTTCATGCAATAGCTCCCAGCGCGTCTTCTTGAACATGTCGCGCATGAGGAGGAGCATGCCGACGCAGGCGTTGCGGTCGGTGACTTTGGCGAGGTCGTCTGGATTGGGAACGCCGCCGACTCGATTCAGGTAGCCAACCATGTCCTTCATCTTGTCCTCGTGGTTGCTGAGCTGGTATGGCACCTTAAGCGGACCGTCGAGCGCATATCCGTACGACCAGACAATAATGGTGGCAAGGTAGAGAGCCCACGGCCTGTCAAGCAAGAGATCGTCCCTGGCAGAGTACTCCTTGCCTGTTGAGTGCGAGTGCTCGTCTGAAATGACCTTTGACAGGAAACGAAGCGCATAAAAGGTAGCGTCCCGTGCTCTTGCGGTCGGTGCCCACTGTTCCTTCATCCGTCGACAAGCCCCGTTGTAATCCTGAGTCGTGATCAACCTCCCCAGTAGTCGGGTCGCGCCAGCGTAGATTTGGCAGTCCACAATATCGACATGCATCGTCATGTGTGCGAGGTGGTGCAGGACAGTGCGAGACTCGACAATGTAGTCGTCCATACCATTCGAACCATTCGAATTGGAGTTCTCGCTCGACCATGACAGAGAGGTGTTAAAGTCCTGCCTCCAGTGCTCAAAGGCACGAGTTATTGAGTTCTGCCACTTTTCGCGTCCCGTCAGGGTTTGAGAGACACCAAGTGAACTGAGTTGCAGATCTCGTTGGTTCATGTGCCAGGACACATTTAATAAGCCTGCCATCAGAATAATGCGACCGAACGAATTTGTTCTCACAGTCTGACCGTCCAATGTCTTCTTAAGACCCTCGAGGAAAGTTGTCTGCTTGACGCCATTCGAGTGCAAGCTTGACTCTATCCCACCCACTTCGGCACTGCTCGTGGCGGACCACAGAGCCTCGTCGCACGGCAACGGCAAGCGCATTTCGTAAGCCGCTATTGCAACGCGGTGACCGAACATGGTCGCGTGTATGCTGTCCATGACGAAAGCTGCGAATGTAGCTCTCCGTGTCGCCTCGTTCGTGATCCAATGGGTCCACCACTCGTCAGGTGAGGTTGTGCTCCCATGGGCCCCATTGATTCCGCCCTTGCCATCCTTGATGCTGGGAGGTGAATCCAGAGCCGATCTACCGATCAGTGAGCTACCACGCCTCATGAGCGTCAGCGTAGTTGCGTGATGGATATGGGCTCGCTCGTGTAGCGGACGTGTGGAATACATCTTCTCAAACACCTCCAGGAGCAACAGCGCCTGGAAGATCCACAATTTCGCCGGCGGTCGGAAGTCAGCATCCATGAAGATCTCCCAACGCAAGTGCCATGCCAGGAAGTCACCGAGCGCAGCACAAGCTTGCGTCCTCTCATATCTATACCTCTTCTCCAAGCAAGAGGCTCCCAGACACATGATAGCCAGCAGGAGAAGATCCGGGCAAGTTGAAGATTTAAACGTTGGCCTGTGCATGATGGGAAGCTGCGGGTGGAAGTGGACCCAGTATGAACTGATGTACGCCTGCATCATATGCAAACTCAGTATATGGCGATCATCCTCCTTATTTCCCTTGAGGATTTCCTCTTTTTGTATCTTCACCGGAGCATAATCGGTCTCATTGAAGCGGCCAATTATCAGGTCAAGCAGGTCTTTGCGTTTATCTTCAGACAGCACAGATCCTGACAATGTTGTTTCCAGAATGCTATTGACGGCCATGGGGTGTGACGGAGGTGCTGGAGTCGTGTAGAGGCCCACCCCAGATAGATCATACTGGAAGTGGGGAGCCTGGAGACCAATCTGATACGACGCACCAGCGCCCGAAGTCACGCCAGATCCGCTTGGGTAGCCCATCGGCGAGGCCCCTGGACCAAAGCTGGAGTCATTGAAGAGCCACGCGGCGAAGTCGTCTGCCATAGCAAAGGGAGACCTGTTGTAGCTCTCGCCGCCAAACATGAGAATGGGACATGACGGCGTATGATCCAGCATGGCATCTGACACGCCATTCATCCGCGTATTGAGTTGCAATGTAGCCTTTACGCCGTTCATGGGGGTCTGGCCAGAGGTTCCATTGTCAGACTGGTTCTCCTGGTCGTGCGACGTAGGGGTTCTGGTCATACTTTTCTGAAGGGATTCATTTATCGATGAGGAAGTAGTGCCCCCAGAATTCTGTGACTATTCTATCGCGTTAGTATGGCTGACTCAATGGCGTGCCGGGTTATCTCTACCATGGGGGAGCCCTTCTTCCGGGCCATGGCAGTGGTCACGACGGGAGTAAGGGTGTGCTTTCGAAGGAGCTGCGAGCCGCGCGCCGTGTGCCGCTCCTTGTGCCGCGCGCAGAGGTCCTGGCGAACGAAGGAGCGGTGGCAGTCGGGGAAGTCGCAGTGGTAGATTTGCTTGGGGTTGTCTGCAGCGCGTCAGAATGGCATCACAGGGTGTGCAGGACGGTCCACTCACGGTTCAATTGATGGCGATGCAGGTGCTCTGCGCGCGAGTAGCTCTTGCCGCAGCCCTCGTGCGGGCACTCGAACTTCTTGTCCAAGTCTTTTCCGCTCAGCTTCCTCGACGAGCCCGGGGCATCGCCATCTGGGTGGCCGGCATTGTGGTCCTGCTGGTCGTCTTCTTTGTCGAGGCGGTGGTCTCTCGCCTTCGCATGTATGGGAACCTGAGTCTCAATCATTCCCGTGATGGACGCGTGCATGCGTGGTTGGGCAAGTCAAAGGTTGCGCTGGCGAGTGTCTCAAAGTTTGCATTGAGAATGGTTCGAAGACTGTTACTTGAGGAGAAATGCCCACTGTTGCGTGCTGAATCATCCCAGGGCCCCAAACCTCTTGCGCTCCAACCAAGTGCACCGCGAGAAGCAGGGCTTCTCCACGCTATAACCCGCTCCCTGTCGCGGCGCCACGCGTAACCCTGGAGTGCATGCATCGCACGCTTCGGCAAAGAGTTGCAGCAATCATTTACCACGGATGTCCGACGCTAATGCGCATCTTACATAGCAGCCAAAATAATATCTCTACGCTGGCCGTAGGTGTACGGCCATTTGCTCTATCGAGGCTGCGGAGAGATCAAAGAGGTCTTGGGCAGCAAAAACGAAGAACAGTGTGGCGTTTTGCGGTTGAAGAACAACAGCAGTTTCGTCCATGACAAGCAGCTCGGCTCTGACATTCGGATGGATTCAAGTTATTTCAAGGACCAGTCCTGGCGCCAACGTACAATACTGAAGCCATATCAGATGTCTCCCTCTTTTTTTCGAACTTGACGCCTCCTGAACCCTGAAACCAGTCCCGCGAGGAGACAGTAAAGTGGACGATAGGCAGTCCATCGATGGGCTGCTCCGTACGCACCGCGAGCTTGTATACTTGCTCCCCTTCGCCGAGGCTGTGAATCCTGTAGTATAGTAATGTACCGCGGCGGGCCTCCTCACGAGTGACTGTCACTGTGCCTCCTAAGTATTTCACGAGTTGGAGCTCCCGCACGACGTGGGGCTCAAAGCGAGCCGCACCAACCTCGGGACTGTCGAGACAGTTCTCAGCAATCAACTGCACCTCTTTTACCAGACTTTCAACAGTTTCGATCAGTTCTTGCTCATTGTCGCATCCAGCATTCATGAGGAAATCGATTGCTAGCCTGGTGGTTTCACCTAGAGATCGGCCGTTCGACACACCCACAAGTGCCCAAGATTCTCTGCTGATAGCACTCCATAGCCTCGGACTGACATAGACCTCGGGATTGTATGCCTTCGTTGTGATGTTTCGAAATTCGAGGCTGTCGTCTCCGTGGACGGGGGGGCTCGGCACCGGCCGGACGTGATGTTGCCGCACCGATTTCTTGCGATAGTGGGGGGGGTGAAACGAGACGATGGCGAGTAGGACGGTCTGAGCCAAAAGAAGCAAAGGCGTAACCAACTCGTGTTGGTACATATTGTAGTCAGCCTTGATAGGCAAAGGGTGGAGAGAACTCGACGCCTTATAGCTTCTTCACACTTCCCGCGCACCGTTCTGCCAAGGTCCGATGTGATTATCTTGCATGAAGGCGAGCCTCTCGCGCATCTTTCTGCGGGCTCCGGTGAGTGAAATAATGGCCGCCGCCATCCAGCCTCTCGGTACTATGGCGTGGGGCAGTTGTTATGAACAAGGCGCCGCCACCTGCTGGCGGAACCTCACGCTAGTACAGGTCAAGAACGCATGTATAAATTGTGCAGGGATTATAAACAACGCGGACAGCTTCGGATGATGGAAGGAGTAAGACAAATGAGAGATGTACTAGCCAAGGATGGAAATCGCTTCCGTGCACCATCTTTCCTTCAATGTATCGCGCCTGGAAGGGAGTTTTTTGAACTCTGCAGCCGCCCAGCCAAGAGGAACCCCCTCCCACGACATCTTCGGCATGATGTCTAGGATGAACTCGAAATTCTCCTCATTCGCCTCCTTCATAACATCGTCATCCACAATGCCTAAAACTTGAGAAGCTGGGCTTGCTAGTTTCTCCGCATGTTGGCACAGATTGGCGTCTTTGCAGCAAAACTTCAGGTAGACTATGATGAGACTGAGGTGCACGATACCTTTTGCGCAGTCTAATCGGAGAGGTGCCTTGGGATCCATACACGCCTGGCATTCCAAGTCTTTGTTGTGAGCGACCGCTTCGGTCTCCTGCGTTGGCGTTGGGGGAGGTGTGAGGGGAAGCGATTCGCTTCTTGTGATGGTAGTTTCCGTGATCTGAATCACCAATCCACGTTGTGATTCGGACGAGGAGTCGGCCTCGCTGTGGTGTTTTTGGAGGGGCAATTGGCCTGATTCGACATCTTCAGTGCGCTCAACGGCGTGTTCCCCAATCCAGTATCTGACGATCATGTCCACGAGGAGGATGACCACTCCTAGGGCGCAATGTGCCTGATAAAATTATTACGGGAATCAAGCAGGCATCGCTGACTTACTTGATAATACCAGACCCTCTGTGGAATCCAATAGAACGCGACGCTGCCAGTAGCAATCGCAAGCCGAGCTACAGTGGCCATAAGTATCGTTGCCTTAATTTCAGCCTGGCCATTCCTGATGCCAACATCGTTTTTCCAAAATTGACATGCAAGGGCTGCAGCCATTCCCCAGTGGAACAGAGGGACTGCAGGCGAAGCGATCGTCCGCCCTAGGTTAGAATCCTGAGTGGCGGATATGCAAACGCCTGCAATTTGCAGTCCCCCTGCAGTTACACCGAGTGCGATGTCAGCCCACCAGAACAAACGTTTCTTCGCTCCGAGAAATGAAATTACCTGCCAGTGATTTTTAGTAGGGTTTGTTGATAGGTGAGAAGCCTACTTCGATGATCCGCCCGTACACCCAGAAAGACCCCGAGAACAACACCAGCGACCCTTGGCTTGAGCGCGTCGCACCCACGCCAACCAGACCGGTGATAAGAAGCAACAGCCAAAGAAGAAGACTGAGTTTCGCTTTGCCGTCATATCTTGCCCAGTTTCGAAAGTCCTGAGGCTGGACGAGTTTGACCAAGCTCAGTAGCCCGATAGCCGCCGCACAGATGAGAGCGGCAATCGGAGCTGCAGGTAGTACCGCCATGCAGGAGACTGCCGGTGAAGGGCTGATGAAGCGGTAAGGCGGAAAGTGAGGGACGAAGGCGAAGGACCTCGCAGCCTTGTGGGGGCGTGCATATATACTGAGAGCGATCCCAGGCCGGCTCACAGCTAAGAAATCCAACTGCTTTGCATCAAAAAGGACGGCTCCAGCCATCCGAAGTGAAAGGCTGGCGAGCATGCACCTGGGGTGAGACATCTCCCAGGCGCGGTTAGCGAGCTGGAAGATGATGTGGTGTGCGGCTTGCAGGCCACGGTGAAGCCATGAGGGCCTAATTATTCGCTTGCAGATAACCAGAATTGGTACGCTTAGCTTGAGGCGGGCGGGCGGGGCTAAGACAGATTGGGATTTCAGGGAGACCGTCTCCCTGAAATCCCAATCTGTCTTAGCCCCGCCCTACCGCAAGCAGGCGCGCTGCGTCTCCTCGCTGCGATCATGGAAAATGGCCATCGTGGATATTGACACTCTCGCTCATCTACTGAGCTCCCTCACACCCTCTTCTCTTCTTGAAACACCTGTACGTTAGATTTGTCTACGAAAGCTGCGAGCTAACTTTAATCAAGTCTCTCCTAGAAGCTTTTCATGAGTTCCTTAGACGTGGGACGAAAGACGAGTGCCTCGATCTTCTCCCGGAGGAGTACAGGCCGGGGCCCAAACGCAAGCAAGCGAAGAAGATCGAGAAGATCAAGGCAACTTTTGATTGGGGCCACACTGTG